>SNQJ01S0065647.1:44953-60074 GCA_010110895.2 Picea sitchensis
CAATAATCCCACTTCGTTCAAACTTGGGCCTAGAACGTGACCCGAAGTTGAGAAAAAGCGGCCCAAGAACTATGCGTATTCGCCCGCAATCAAGCCTGTGGTGTAAAACTCTCAAATGGGTATCCAAATATGATTTCATACATGGAAACAAAGAACTTTGTGTTTCAACCCATAATCCCACTTCGTTCAAACTTTGGCCTAGAACGTGACCCGAAGTTAAGAAAAAGTGGCCCAAGAACTACACGTCTTCGCTCGCAATCAAGTCTATGGTTTACAAATCTCAAATAGGTATCCAAATATGATTTCATACGTGGAAATGGAGAACTTTGTGTTTCAACCCATAATCCCACTTCGTTCAAACTTTGGCCTAGAACATGACCCGAAGTTGAGAAAAAGCGGCCCAAGAACTACGCGTCTTTGCCCGCAAACAAGACTGTAGTGTAGAATCCTCAAATGGGTATCCAAATATGATTTCATGCATGGAAACAAAGAACTTTGTCTTTCAACCCATAATCCCACTTCGTTCAAACGTGGGCCTAGAACATGACCCGAATTTGAGAAAATGCAGCCCAAGAACTACGCGTCTTCGCCCGTAATCAAGACTGTAGTTTATAAATCTCAAATGGGTAGCCAAATATGATTTCATACGTGGAAACAAAGAACTTTGCATTTGAACCCATAATCCCACTTCGTTGAAACTTGGGCCTAGAACGTGACCCAAAGTTGAGAAAAAGAGGCCCTAGAACTACACGTCTTTGCCCGCAACCAAGACTATAGTGTACAACTCTCAAATGGGTATCCAAATACGATTTCATACGTGGAAACTAAGATTTGTTCTTTTCAACCCATAACCAACTTCGTTCAAACTTGGGTCTAGAACGTGATTCGAAGTTGAGAAAAAGTGGCCCAAGAACTATGCGTCTTTGCCTGCAATCAAGATTGCATTGTACAACTCTTAAATATGTATCCACATATGATTTCATACGTGGAAACAAATAAATTTTCATTTCAACCAATAATCCCACTTTGTTCAAACTTGGGCCTAAAACGTGACCCGAAGTTGAGAAACAACGGCCCAAGAACTACGCGTCTTCATCCACAATCAGGTCTGTGGTGTACATCTCTCAAATGGGTATCCAAATATGATTTCATACGTGGAAACAGAGAACTTTGTGTTTCAACCCATAATCCCATTTCGTTCAAACTTTGGCCTAGAACTTAACCCAAAGTTGAGAAAAAGAGGCCCAAGAACTATGCGTCTTCGCCCCCAAATAAGACTGTAGTGTAGGACTCTCACATGGGTATCAAAATATGATTTCATATGTGGAAACGAAGAACTATGTGTTTCAACCCATAATCCCACTTCGTTCAAACTTTGGCCTAAAACGTGACCTGAAGTTGAGAAAAAACGGCCCAAGAACTATGTGTCTTCTCCCGCAAACAATACTGTAGTGTAAAACTCCCGAATAGGTATCCAAATATGATTTCATACGTGGAAACGGAGAACTTTGCGTTTCAACCCATAATCCCACTTCGTTTAAACTTGGGCCTGGAACATGAACCAAATATGAGAAAAAGAAGCCCAAGAACTACGCGCCTTAGCCCGCGATCAAGGTTGTAGAGTACAACTCTCAAATGGGTATCCAAATATGATTTCATACATGGAAACAAAGAACTTTGCAATTCAACCCATAATCCCAGTTCGTTCAAACTTGCGCCTAGAACGTGACCCGAAGTTGAGAAAAAGAGGCCCAAGAACTACGTGTCTTCGCTCGCAATCAAGACTATAGTGTACAACTCTCCAATGGGTATCGAAATATGATTTCATACGTGGAAACAAAGAACTTTGCCTTTCAGCCCATAATCCCACTTTGTTCAAACTTGGGCCTAGAACGTGACCCGAAGCTGCGAAAAAGCAGCCCAAGAACTACACATCTTTTCCCACAATGAAGACTGTAGTGTACAACTCTCAAATGGGTATCCAAATATGCTTTCATACATGGAAATGAAAAACTTTGTGTTTCAACCCATAATCCCACTTCGTTCAAACTTGGGCATCGAACGTGACCCGAAGTTGAGAAAAAATGGCCCAAGAACTACACGTCCTTGCTTGCAGTCAAGATTGTAGTGTACAACTCTCAAATGGGTATCCAAATATGAATTCATATGTGGAAACGAAGAACTTTGCGTTTCAACCCATAATCCCACTTCGTTCAAACTTGGGTCTAGAACGTGACTCGAAGTTGAGAAAAAGCGGCCCAAGAACTATGCGTTTTTGCCCGCAATCAAGATTGCATTGTACAACTCTCAAATATGTATCCAAATATGATTTCATACGTGGAAACAAAGAAATTTTCATTTCAACCAATAATCCCACTTCGTTCAAACTTGGGCCTAAAATGTGACCCGAGGTTGAGAAAAAGCGGCCCAAGAACTACGCGTCTTCATCCACAATCAAGTCTGTGGTGTACAACTCTCAAATGGGTATCCAAATATGATTTCATACATGGAAACAAAGAACTTTGCATTTCAACCCATAATCCCACTTCGTTCAAACTTTGGCCTAGAACTTAACCCAAAATTGAGAAAAAGAGGCCCAATAACTATGCATCTTCGCCCCCAAATAAGACTGTAGTGTAGAACTCTCAAATGGGTATTCAAATATGATTTCATACGTGGAAACAAAGAACTTTGTGTTTCAACCCATAATCCCACTTCGTTCAAACTTTGGCCTAAAACGTGACCCAAAGTTGAGAAAAAATGGCCTAAGAACTATGCGTCTTCTCCTACAAACAATACTGTAGTGTAAAACTCTCGAATAGGTATCCAAATATGATTTCATACATGGAAACAGAGAACTTTGTGTTTCAACCCATAATCCCACTTCGTTCAAACTTAGGCCTGGAACATGAACCAAATATGAGAAAAAGAAGCCCAAGAACTACGCGCCTTAGACCACGATCAAGATTGTAGTGTACAACTCTCAAATGGGTATCCAAAAATGATTTCATACATGGAAACGAAAAACTTTGCAATTCAACCCATAATCCCAGTTCTTTCAAACTTGCGCCTAGAACGTGACACTAAAGCGGCCCAAGAACTACGCGTCTTTGCTAGCAATCAAGACTGTAGTGTAAAACTCTCCAACGGGTATTGAAATATGATTTCATACGTGGAAACAAAGAACTTTGCGTTTCAACCCATAATCCCACTTTGTTCAAACTTGGGCCTAGAACGTGACCCGAAGTTGCGAAAAAGCGACCCAAGAACTACACGTCTTCGCCCACAATCAAGACTGTAGTGTACAACTCTCAAATGGGTATCCAAATATGCTTTCATACGTGGAAACGAAAAACTTTGCATTTCAATCCATAATCCCACTTCGTTCAAACTTGGGCATAGAACGTGACCCGAAGTTGAGAAAAAACGGCCCAAGAACTACACGTCTTGGTATGCAATCAAGATTGTAGTGTACAACTCTCAAATGGGTATCCAAATATGAATTCATACGTGGAAACGAAGAACTTTGTGTTTCAACCCATAATCCCACTTCGTTCAAACTTGGGCCTAGAACGTGACCTGAAGTTGAGAAAAAGTGGACCAAGAACTACGCCTCTTCGACCGCAATCAAGACTGTGGTGTACAACTCTCAAATGGGTATCCAAATATGATTTCATATGTGGAAACAGAGAAATTTGCGTTTCAACCCATAAACCCACTTCGTTCAAACTTGGGCCTAGAACATGACCACAAGTTGAGAAAAAATGGCCCAAAAACTACAGGTCTTCACCAACAAACAAGACTATAGTGTACAAATCTCAAATGGGTATCCAAATATGATTTCATACGTGGAAACAGAGAACTTTGTGTTTCAACTCATAATCCCACTTCATTCATTCTTGGGCCTAGAACGTGACCCAAAGTTGAGAAAAAGCGGACCAAGAACTACACGTCTTCGCCCACAATCAATACTGTAGATTACAACTCTCAAATGGGTATCCAAATATGATTTCATACGTGGAAACAAAGAACTTTGTGTTTCAACCCATAATCCCACTCGGTTCAAACTTGGGCCTAGAACGTGACCAGAAGTTGAGAAAAAGAGGCCCGAGAACTACATGTCTTCTCCTGTAATTAAGACTGTAGTGTACAACTCTCAAATGGGTATCCAAATATGATTTCATACGTGGAAACATAGAACTTTGTGTTTCAACCCATAATCCCACTTCGTTCAAACTTAGGTCTAGAACGTGACCTGAAGTTGAGAAAAAGCGGCCCAAGAACTACGCGTGTTTTCCCACAATCAAGACAGTGGTGTACAACTCTCAAATGGGTATCCAAGTATGATTTCGTATGTTGAAATGGGGAAATTTTCTTTTCAACCCATAATCCCACTTCATTCAAGCTTGGGCCTAGAACCTGAACTGAAGTTGAGAAAAAGTGGCCCAAGAACTACACATCTTCGCCCGCAATCAAGATTGTGGTGTACAACTCTCAAATGGGTATCCAAATATGATTTCATACGTGGAAACAAAGAACTTTGTGTTTCAACCCATAATCCCACTTCGTTCAAAATTTGGCCTAGAACATGACCCGAAGTTGAGAAAAAGCGGCCCAAGAACTACGCATCTTCGCCGGCTAAAAAGACTGTAGTGTAGAATTCTCAAATGGGTATCCAAATATGATTTCATACGTGGAAACAGAGAACTTTGTGTTTCAACCCATAATCCCACTTCGTTCAAATGTGGGCCTAGAACATGACCCGAATTTGAGAAAATGCAGCCCAAGAACTACGTTCCTCACCCACAATCAATACTATAGTGTACAACTCTCAAATGGGTATCCAAATATGATTTCATATGTTGAAATAGAGAACTTTGCGTTTCAACCCATAATCCCACTTCGTTGAAACTTGGGCCTAGAACGTGACCCGAAGTTGAGAAAAAGCAGCCCAAGAACTACACGTCTTCGCCCGCAATCAAGACTGTAGTGTACAACTCTCAAATGGGTATCCAAATATGATTTCATATGTGGAAATAGAGAACTTTGTGATTCAGCCCATAATCCCACTTCGTTCAAACTTGGGCCCAGAAAGTGACCCGATGTTCAGAAAAAGCAGCGCGAGAACTACATGTCTTCGACTGCAATCAAGACTGTAGTGTACAATTCTCAAATGGGTATCCAAATATGATTTCATAGGTGGAAACGGAGAAATTTGTGTTAAAACCCATAATCCCACTTCATTGAAACTTGGGCCTAGAATGTGACTCGATGTTTAGAAAAAGCGGCCCAAGAAATACACGTCTTCGCCCGCAATAAAAAATGTAGTGTGCAACACTCAAATGGGTATCCAAATATGATTTCATACATGGAAACAAAGAACTTTGTGTTTCAAACCATAATCCCACTTCGTTCAACCTTGGTCATAGAACGTGACCCGAAGTTGAGAAAAAACCGCCCAAGAACTACAGGTCTTCGCCCACAATCAAGATTGTAGTGTACAACTCTCAAATTGGTATCCAAATATTATTTCATACGTGGAAACGAAGAACTTTGATTTTTAACCCATAATCCCACTTCATTCAAACTTGGGCCTAGAACGTGACTTGAAGTTGAGAAAAAGTGGCCTAAGAACTACACATCTTCGCCTGCAATCAAGACTGTAGTGCACAACTCTCAAATGGGTATCTGATTATGATTTCATACGTTGAAATGAAGAAATTTTCTTTTCAACCCATAATCCCACTTCATTCAAACTTGGGCCTAGAACGTGACCCGAAGTTGAGAAAACGCGGCCCAAGAACAACACGTCTCCGCCTGCAATCAAGACTGTAGTGTACAACTCTCAAATGGGTATCCAAATATGATTTCATGCCTGGAAACAAAGAACTTTATGTTTCAACCCATAATCCCACTTCATTCAAACTTGGGCCTAGAACATGACCCGAAGTTCAGAGAAAGTGGCCGAAGAACTACACATCTTTGCCTGCAATAGAGAATATAGTATACAACTCTCAAATGGGTATCCAAATATGATTTCATACGTGGAAACAAAGAACTTTGTCTTTCAACCGATAATCCCCCTTCGTTCAAACTTGGGCCTAGAATGTGACCCGAAGTTGAGAGAAAGAAGCCCAAGAACTACACGTCTTCGCCCACAATCAAGACTGTAGTGTACAACTCTCAAATGGGTATCCAAATATGATTTCATACGTGGAAACGGAGAACTTTGTGCGTCAACCCATAATCCCACTTCATTCAAAATTTGGCCTAGAGCGTGACCCAAAGTTGAGAGAAAGAGGACCAAGAACTACACGTCTTTGCCCGTAATCAAGATTGTAGTGTAAAACTCTCAAATGGGTATCCAAATATGATTTCATACATGGAAACAGAGAAGTTTGTGTTTCAGCCCATAATACCACTTTGTTCAAACGTGGGCCTACAAAGTGACCCAAAGTTGAGAAAAAGCGGCCCAAAAACTACACGTCTTTGCCCGCAATTAGGACTGTAGTGTACAACTCTCAAATGGGTATCCAAATATGATTTCATATGATGAAATGAAGAAATTTACTTTTCAACCCATAATCCCACTTCATTCAAACTTGGGCCTAGAATGTGACCCGAAGTTGAGAAAAAGCGGCCCAAGAACTACACGTCTTTGCCCGCAATCAAGCCTATAGTGTACAACTCTCAAATGGGTATCCAAATATGATCTCATGTCGAAACGGAGAACTTTGCATTTCAAGCCATAATGTCACTTCGTTCAATCTTGGGCCTAGAATATGACCCGAAATTGAGAAAAGGCGGCCCAAGAACTACACGACTTCACCCACAATCAAGACTATAATGTACAACTTTCATATGGGTATCCAAATAACTTGGGCCTAGAAAGTGACCCGAAGTTGAGAAAAAGAAGCCCAAGAACTACACGTCTTCGTTCGCAATCAAGACTGTAGTGTACAACACTTAAATGGGTATCCAAATATGATTTCATACGTGGAAACAAAGAACTTTGGGTTTCAACCCATAATCCCACTTCGTTCAAAATTGGGCCTAGAACGTCACCCGAAGTTGAGAGAAAGTGGCCCAAGAACTACACGTCTTCGCCCGGAATCAAGATTGTAGTGTACAACTCTCAAATGGGTATCCAAATATGATTTCATACATGGAAACAAAGAACTTTGTTTTTCGACCCATAATCCCCCTTCATTCAAACTTGGGCCTACAACGTGACCCGAAGTTGAGAGAAAGCGGCCCAAAAACTACATGTCTTCACCCAAAATCATGCCTGTAGTGTACAACTCTCCAATGGGTATCCAAATATGATTTCATACGTGGAAACGAAGAACATTATGTGTCAACCCATAATCCCACTTCATTCAAACTTGGGCCTAGAACGTGACCCAAAGTTGAGAGAAAGAGGCCCATGAACTACACGGCTTCACCCGTAATCAAGACTGTAGTGTACAACTCTCAAATGGGTATCCAAATATGATTTCATACATGGAAACAGAGAAATTTTCATTTCAACCCATAATCCCACTTCGTTCAAACTTGGGCCTAGAACGTGACCCGAAGTTGACAAAAAGAGGCCCAAGAACTATAGGTATTCGCCTACAATCAAGACTGTAGTGTACAACTCTCAAATGGGTATCCAAATATGATTTCATATCTGGAAATGGAGAACTTTGCGTTTTAACCGATAATCCCACTTCGTTCAAACTTGGGCCTAGAATGTGACCCGAAGTTTAGAAAACGCGGCCCAAGAACTACACGTCTTCGCACGCAATCAAAATTGTAGTGTACAACTCTCAAATGGGTATCCAAATATGATTTCATACGTGGAAACGAAGAAATTTGTGTTTCAATCCATAATCCCACTTCGTTCAAACTTGGCCCTAGAACGTGACCCGAAGTTGAGAAAAAGCGGCCCAAGAAATACACATCTTCGCCTGTAATCAAGACTGTAGTGTACAACTCTCAAATGGATATCCAAATATGATTTCATACGTTGAAATGAGAAACTTTTCTTTTCAACCCATAATCCCACTACATTCAAACTTGGGCCTAGAACGTGACCCGAAGTTGAGAAAAAGCGGCCCAAGAACTACACGTCTTCATCCACAATCAAGACTGTAGTGTACAACTCTCAAATGGGTATCCAAATATGATTTCATATGTTGAAATGGAGAACTTTGCGTTTCAACCCATAATGCCACTTCATTCAAACTTGCGCCTAGAACATGACCCAAAATTGAGAAAACACGCCCCAAGAACTACACGACTTCAACCACAAACAAGACTGTAATGTACAACTCTCAAGTGGGTATCCATATAATTTGGGCCTATAATGTGACCCAAAGTTGATAAAAAGTGGCCCAAGAACTACATGTCTTCACCCACAATCAAGACTGTAGTGTACAACTCTCAAATGGGTATCCAAATATGATTTCATACGTGGAAACATAGAACTTTGCACTTCAACCCATAATCCCACTTCGTTCATACTTGGGCCTAGAACGTGACCCAAGGTTGAGAAAATGTGGCCCAAGAACTACACGTTTTCGCCCGCAATCAAGACTCTTTTCAACCCATAATCCCACTTCATTCAAACTTGGGCCTCGAACATGACTCGAAGTTGAAAGAAACTAGCCCAAGAACTACACGTCTTCACCTGCAATCAAGACAATGGTGTACAACTCTCAAATGGGTATCCAAGTATGATTTCGTACGTGGAAACGGAGAAATTTGCTTTTCAACCCATAATCCCACTTCATTCAAACTTGGGCCTAGAACATGAACCGAAGTTGATAAAAAGCGGACCAAGAACTACACGTCTTCGCCCGCAATCAAGACTGTGGTGTAGATCTCTCAAATGGGTATCCAAATATGATTTTGTATGTGGAAACAAGGAACTTTGATTTTCAACCCATAATCCCACTTTGTTCAAACTTGGGCATAGAACGTGACATGAAGTTGAGAAAATGCGGCCCAAGAACTACACATCTTTTCCCGCAATCAAGACTATGGTGTACAACTCTCAAAAGGGTATCCAAATATGATTTTGTATGTGGAAACGAGGAACTTTGTTTTTCAACCCATAATCCCACTTCGTTCAAACTTTGCCTGGAACATGACCTGAAGTTGAGAAAAAGCGGCCCAAGCACTACACGTCCTCGCCTGAAATCAAGACTGTGGTGTAAAAATCTCAAATGGGTATCCAAATATGATTCCGTATGTGGAAATGAGGAACTTTTCTTTTCAACCCATAATCCCACTTTGT
This sequence comes from Picea sitchensis, assembly GCA_010110895.2. Classification (NCBI taxonomy): domain Eukaryota; kingdom Viridiplantae; phylum Streptophyta; class Pinopsida; order Pinales; family Pinaceae; genus Picea; species Picea sitchensis. Next base: position 54,237 of record SNQJ01S0065647.1, read on the forward strand.
TCAAACTTGGGACTCGAACGTGATCCGAAGATGAGAAAAAACGGTCCAAGAACTACACGTCTTCGCCCGCAATCAATACTGTGGTGTACAACTCTCAAATGGGTATCCAAATATGATTTCGTACCTAGAAACATGGAACTTTGCTTTTCAACCCATAATCCCACTTCATTCAAACTTGGCCTTGGAACGTCACCCGAAGTTGAGAAAAAGCGTCCCAAGAACTACATGTCTTCACCCGCAATCAAGATTGTGTTTCACCCGCAATCAAGATTGTGTTGTAAAGCTCTCAAATGGGTATACAAATATGATTTCATATGTGGAAACAAGGAACTTTTTTTTTCAACCCATATTCCCAGTTTGTTCAAACTTCGTTGTAGAACGTAAAACGAAGTTGAGAAAAAGCGGCCCAAGAACTACACGCCTTCTCCAACAATTATGACAGTGGTGTACAACTCTCAAATGGGTATCCAAATATGATTTCTTATGTGGAAACGGGGAACTTTTCTTTTCAGCCCATAATCCCACTTCGTTCAAACTTGGGCCTAGAACATGCCCCGAAGTTGAGAAAAAGCGGCCCAAGAACTACACGTCTTCGCCCATAATCAAGACTATGGTGTACAACTATTAAATGGGTATCCAATTATGATTTCATACATGTAAACAAAGAACTTTGCTCTCCAACCCATAATCCCACTTCGTTCAAACTTGGGCCTAGAACGTGACCTGAAGTTGAGAAAAGAGACCCAAGAACTACACGTCTTCGCCCGCAATTAAGACTGTTGTGTACAACTTTCAAATGGGTATCCAAATATGATTTCACACATGGAAACAAATAACTTTGCTTTTCAACCCATAATCCCACATCGTTCAAACTTAAACCTAGAACGTGACCCGAAGTTGAGAAATAGCGGCCCAAGAACTACATGTCTTTGCCCGCAATCAAGACTGTAATGTACAAATCTCAAATGGGTATCCAAATATGATTTCATACGTGGAAACAAAGAACTTTGCTTTTCAAACCATAATCCCACTTCGTTCAAACTTGGGCCTAGAATGTTACCCGTAGTTGAGAAAAAATGGCCCAAGAACTACACGTCTTCGCCCGCAATCAAGACTGTAGTGTACGACTCTCAAATGGGTATCCAAATATGATTTCATAGGTGGAAATGGAGAACTTTGATTTTCAACCCATAATCCCACTTCATTCAAACTTGGGCCTAGAACGTGACCCGAAGTTGAGAAAGAGCGTCCCAAGAATTACACATCTTTTCCCACAATCAAGACGGTAGTGTACAACTCTCAAATGGGTATCCAAATATGATTTCACATGTGGAAACAAAGAACTTTGCTTTTCAACCCATATGCCCACTACATTCAAACTTGGGCCTAGAACGTGACCCAAAGTTGAGAGAAAGCGACCCAAGAAGTACACGTCTTCGCTCGCACTCAAGATTGTAGTGTAGAACTCTCAAATGGGCATCCAAATATGATTTCATACATGGAAACGAAGAAATTTTCTTTTCAACCCATAATCCCACTTCGTTTAAACTTGGGCCTAGAGCGTGTCCCGAATTTGGGAAAAAGCAGCCCAAGAACTACACGTCTTCGTCTGCAATCAATACTGTAGTGTACAACACTCAAATGGGTATCCAAATATGATTTCATATGTAGAAACAAATAACTTTACCTTTTAACCCATAATCCCACTTTGTTCAAACTTGGGCCTAGAAGGTGACCCGAAGTTGGGAAAACGCGGTTCAAGAACTACACATCTTCGCACGCAATCAAGACTGTAGTGTACAACTCTCAAATCGGTATCCAAATATGATTTCACACATGGAAACGTAGAACTTTACTTTTCAACCCATAATCCCACTTCGCTCAAACTTGGGCCTAAAACGTGACCCGAAGCTGAGAAAGAGCGGACCAAGAACTACACGTCTTCACCCGCAATCAAGACTGTAATGTACACATATCAAATGGGTATCCAAATATGATTTCACACATGGAAACGAAGAACGATTCTTTTCAACCCATAATACCACTTCGTTCAAACTTGGGCTTAGAACGTGACCCGAAGCTGAGAAAAAGCGGCCCAAAAACTATGCGTCTTCGCCTGCAAAAAAGACTGTAGTGTAGAATTGTCGAATGCGGATCCAAATATGATTTCATACATGGAAACAGATAACTTGGACCTTGAACATGACCAAAATATGAGAAAAAATAGCCCAAGAACTAGCGCTTTAGCCCACAATCAAGACTGTATTGTACAACTCTCAAATGTGTATCCAAATATGATTTCATACATGGAAATGGAGAACTTTGCGTTTCAACCCATAATCCCAGTTCGTTCAAACTTGGGCCTAGAATGAGACCCGAAGTTGAGAAAAAATGGCCCAAGAATTACACGTCTTCACCCGCAATGAAGACTGTAATATACAACTCTCAAATGGGTATCCAAATATGATTTCATATGTGGAAACAAAGAACTTTGCGTTTCAGCCCATAATCCCACTTCGTTCAAACTTGGGCCTAGAACATAACCCGAAGTTGAGAAAAAACAGCCCAAGAACTACGCGTCTTCACTCGCAATCAAGACTGTAGTGTACAACTCTCAAATGGGTATCCAAATATGATTTCATAGATGGAAACAGAGAACTTTGCGTTTCAACCCATAATCCCACTTAGTTCAAACTTGGGCCTAGAACGTGACCCAAAGTTGAGAAAAAGCGGACCAAGAACTACGCCTCTTCACTCGCAATCAAGACTGTATTGTACAACTCTCAAATGGGTATNAGAGAACTTTGCGTTTCAACCCATAATCCCACTTAGTTCAAACTTGGGCCTAGAACGTGACCCAAAGTTGAGAAAAAGCGGACCAAGAACTACGCCTCTTCACTCGCAATCAAGACTGTATTGTACAACTCTCAAATGGGTATCCAAATATGATTTCATACGTGGAAACGAAGAACTTTGCTTTCAACCCATAATCCCACTTCGTTCAAACTTGGGCATAGAACGTGACACAAAGTTGAGAGAAAGCAGCCCAAGAACTTTAGTCTTCACCCACAATCAAGACTATAGTGTACAACTCTCAAATGGGTTTCCAAATATGATTTCATACATGGAAACGAAGAACTTTGCGTTTCAACCCATAATCCTACTTCGTTCAAACATGGGCCTAGAACGTGACCCGAAGTTGAGAAAATGAGGCCCAAGGACTACGCATCTTCACCCGCAATAAAGACTATAGTGTACAACTCTTAAATAGGTATCCAAATATGATTTCATACGTGGAAACGACGAACTTTGCATTTCAACCCATAATACCACTTCGTTCAAACTTGGGCTTAGAACGTGACCCGAAGTTGCGAAAAAGCGGCCAAAGAACTACGCCTCTTCGCCTGCAATCAAGACTGTAGTGTACAACTCTCAAATGGGTATTCAAAAATGATTTCATACGTGGAAACATAGAACATTGCGTTTCAACCCATAATCCCACTTCGTTCAAACTTAGGTCTAGAATGTGACACGAAGTGGAGAAAAAGCGGCCCAAGAACTACACGTGTTTTCCCGCAATCAAGCCTGTAGTGTACAACTCTCAAATGGGTATCCAAATATGATTTCATACGTGGAAACAAAGATCTTTCTGTTTCAACCAATAATCCCACTTCGTTCAAACTTGGGCCTAGAACGTGACCCGAAGATGAGAAAAAACGGCCCAAGAACTACGCGTCTTCACCCGCAAACAAGACTGTAGTGTAGAATTCTCAAATGGGTATCCAAATATGATTTCATATGTGGAAACAAAGAACTTTGTGTTTCAACCCATAATCCAACTTCGTTCAAACGTGGGCCTAGAACATGACCCGAATATGAGAAAATACAGCCCAATATCTACTCATCTTCACCCGCAATCAATATTGTAGTGTACAACTCTCAAATGGGTATCCAAATACGATTTCATACGTGGAAACGAAGAACTTTGCGTTTCAACCCATAATCCCACTTCGTTCAAACTTTGGCCTAGAACGTGACCCGAAGTTGAGAAAAAGCGGCCCAAGAACTACGCGCCTTTGCCCGCAAAAAAAACTGTAGTGTAGAATTCTCAAATGGGTATCCAAATATGATTTCATACGTGGAAATAGAGAACTTTGTGTTTCAACCCATAATCCCTCTTCGTTCAAACGTGGGCCTAGAACATGACCCGAATATGAGAAAATGCAGCCCAATAACTACGCATCTTCACCCGCAATCAATACTGTAGTGTACAAATCTCAGATGGGTATCCAAATATGATTTCATACATGGAAACATATAAGTTTGTGTTTCAGCCCATAATCCCACTTTGTTCAAACGTGGGCCTACAAAGTGACCCAAAGTTGAGAAAAAGCGGCACAAGAACTACACGTCTTCGCCCGCAATCAGGATTGTAGTGTACAACTCTCAAATAGGTATCCAAATATGATTCGATACGTTGAAACGAAGAAATTTTCTTTTCAACCCATAATCCCACTTCATTCAAACTTGGGCCTAGAATGTGACCCGAAGTTGAGAAAAAGTGGCCCAAGAACTACACATCTTCGCCCGCAATCAAGCATGTAGTGTACAACTCTCAAATGGGTATCCAAATATGATTTCATATGTCGAAACAAAGAACTTTGCATTTCAACCCATATTGACACTTCGTTCAAACTTGGGCCTAGAAAGTGACCCAAAGTTGAGAAAAAGCATCCCAAGAACTACACGTCTTCGCCCGCAATCAAGACTATAGTGTACAACTCTCAAATGGGTATCCAAATATGATTTCATACATGGAAACAAAGAACTTTGGGTTTCAACCCATAATCCCACTTCGCTCAAAATTGGGTCTAGAACGTCACCCGAAGTTGAGAGAAAGCGGCCCAAGAACTACACGTCTTCGCCCGCAATCAAGACTATAGTGTACAACTCTCAAATGGGTATCCAAATATGAATTCATACATGGAAACAAAAAAATTTGTGTTTCAACCCATAATCCCCCTTCATTCAAACTTGGGCCTAGAACGTGACCTGAAGTTGAGAGAAAGCGACCCAAGAACTACACGTCTTCTCCCACAATCATGACTGTAGTGTACAACTCTCAAATGGGTATTCAAATATGATTTCATACATGGAAACAAAGAACTTTGTGTGTCAACCCATAATCCCACTTCATTCAAACTTGGGCCTAGTACGTGACCCAAAGTTGCAAGAAAGAGGCCCAAGAACTACAATTCTTCACCCGCAATCAAGACTGTAGTGTACAACTCTCAAATGGGTATCCAAATATGATTTCATACATGGAAACGGAGTAATTTGCGTTTCAACCCATAATCCCACTTCATTCAAACTTGGGCCTAGAACGTGACCCGAAGTTGAGAAAAAGAGGCCCAAGAACTACAGGTATTCACCCGCAATCAAGACTGTAGTGTACAACTCTCAAATGGGTATCCAAATATGATTTCATACGTTGAAACGAAAAACTTTGCTTTTCAACCCATAATCCCACTTCATTCAAACTTGGGCCTAGAACGTGACCCGAAGCTGAGAAAAAGCAGCCCAAGAACTGCACGTCTTCATCCGCAATCAAGACTGTAGTGTACAACTCTCAAATGGGTATCTAAATATTATTTCATATGTTGAAACAGAGAACTTTGCCTTTGAACCCATAATGCCACTTCGTTCAAACTTGCGACTAGAACATGACCCGAAATTGAGAAAAAGTGCCCCAAGAACTACACGACTTCACCCGCAATCAAGACTGTGATGTACAACTCTCAAATGGGTATCCATATAACTTGGGCCTAGAACGTGACC
>SNQJ01S0065647.1:60124-73444 GCA_010110895.2 Picea sitchensis
CTCAAATGGGTATCCAAATATGATTTCATACATGGAAACGGAGTAATTTGCGTTTCAACCCATAATCCCACTTCATTCAAACTTGGGCCTAGAACGTGACCCGAAGTTGAGAAAAAGAGGCCCAAGAACTACAGGTATTCACCTGCAATCAAGACTGTAGTGTACAACTCTCAAATGGGTATCCAAATATGATTTCATACGTTGAAACGAAAAGTTTTGCTTTTCAACCCATAATCCCACTTCATTCAAACTTGGGCCTAGAACGTGACCCGAAGCTGAGAAAAAGCAGCCCAAGAACTGCACGTCTTCATCCGCAATCAAGACTGTAGTGTACAACTCTCAAATGGGTATCTAAATATTATTTCATATGTTGAAACAGAGAACTTTGCCTTTGAACCCATAATGCCACTTCGTTCAAACTTGCAACTAGAACATGACCCGAAATTGAGAAAAAAGTGCCCCAAGAACTACACGACTTCACCCGCAATCAAGACTGTGATGTACAACTCTCAAATGGGTATCCATATAACTTGGGCCTAGAACGTGACCTGAAGTTGAGAAAAAGCGGCCCAAGCTCTACATGTCTTTGCTCGCAGTCAAGACTGTGGTGTACAACTCTCAAATGGGTATCCAAATTTGATTTCATATGTGGAAACATAGAACTTTGTTTTTCAACCCATAATCCCACTCCATTCAAACTTGGGCCTAGAACGTGACCCAGAGTTGAGAAAAAGAAGCCCAAGAACAACACGTCTTCACCTGCAATAAAGATTGTTGTGTAAAAGTCTCAAATGGGTATCCAAATATGTTTTCATACATGGAAACAAAAAACTTTTCTTTTCAACCCATAATCCCACTTCATTCAAACTTGGGCTTAGAACGTGACACGAAGTTGAGAAAAAGCGGCCCAAGAACTAGATGTCTTCATCCGCAATCAAGACTGTGGTGTACACCTCTCAAATGGGTATCCAAATATCATTTCATATGTGGAAACAAAAAACTTTTCTTTTCAAGCTATAATCCCACTTCATTCAAACTTGGGCCTAGAACGTGATACGAAGTTGAGAAAAAGCGGCCCAAGAACTACACGTCTTTGCCCACAATTAAAACTTTGGTGTACAACTTTGAAATGGGTATCCAAATATGATTTCATACGTGGAAACAAAGAACTTTTCTTTTCAACCCATAATCCCACTTCGTTCAAACTTGGGCCTAGAACGTGACTCGAAGTTGATAAAAGGCGGCCCAAGAAATACATGTCTTCGACCGCAATCAAGACAGTGGTGTACAACTCTCAAATGGGTATCCAAATATGATTTCGTATGTGGAAACGGGGAACTTTTATTTTCAACCCATAATCCCTCTTCGTTCAAACTTGGGCCTAGAACGTGACCCGAACTTGAGAAAAATCGGCCCAAGAATTACACGTCTTCGCCCCCAATAAGAGAATGTGGTGTACAACTCTCAAAAGGGTATCGAAATATGATTTCCTACATGGAAATGAGGAACTTTGCTTTTCAACCCATAATCCCACTTCGTTCAAACTTGGGCTTGTAACGTGACCTGAAGTTGAGAAAAAGTGGCCCAAGAACTACATGTCTTCGCCCGCAATCAAGACTGTGGCGTAGGAATCTCAAATGGGTATCCAAATATGATTTCATACGTGGAAACAGGGAACTTTTCTTTTGAGCCCATAATCCCACTTCGTTCAAACCTAAACCTGGAATGTGACCCGAAGTGGACAAAAAGTGGCCCAAGAACTACACGTCTTCGCTCGCACTTAAGACTGTGGTGTACAACTCTCAAATGGGTATCCAAACATGATTTCATACGTGGAAAGAGAGAACTTTTCTTTTCAGCTCATAATCTCACTTCATTCAAACTTGGGCCTAGAACGTGACCCGAAGTTGAGAAAAGCAGCCCAAGAACTTCACGTCTTCGTCTGCAGTCAAGATTGTAGTGTACAAATCCCAAATGGGTATCCAAATATGATTTCACATGTGGAAACAAAAAGTCTTCGCTTTTCAAACCATAATCCCACTCCGTTCAAACTTGGGATTAGAACATGACCCCAAGTTGAGAAAAAAGAGCCCAAGAACTACACGTCTTCATCCACAATCAAGACTGTAGTGTACAACTCTCAAAAGGGTTTCCATATATGATTTCACACGTGGAAACATAGAACTTCGTTTTTCAACCCATAATCCCACTTTGTTCAAACTTGAGCCTAGAATGTGACCCAAAGTTGAGAAAAAGTGTCCCAAGAACTACACTTCTTTGCCCCCAGTCAAGATTGTACTGAACAAATCTAAAATGGGTATCCAAATATCATTTCACATGCAGAAACGAAGAACCTTTCTTTTCAACCCGTTATCCCACTTCGTTCAAACTTCGGCCTAGAACGTGACCCGAAGTTGAGTAAAAGCGGCCCAAGAACTACACGTATTTGCCCACAATCAAGACTGTTGTGTACAAATCTAAAATGGGTATCCAAATATGATTTCACATGTGGAAACATAGAAATTTCTTTTTCAACCCATAATCCCACATCATTCAAACTTAAGCCTAGAACGTGACCCGAATTTGAGAAAAAATGGCCCAAGAACTACACGTCTTCGCCCGCAATCAAGACTATAGTGTACAACTCTCAAATGGGTTTCCAAATATGATTTCATACATGGAAATGGAGAACTTTGCGTTTCAACCCATAATCCCACTTCGTTCAAACATGGTCCTAGAATGTGACCCTAAGTTGAGAAAATGCGGCCCAAGAACTACGCATCTTCACCCGCGATAAAGACTATAGTGTACAACTCTTAAATGGGTATCCAAATATGATTTCATACGTGGAAACGAAGAACTTTGCGTTTTAACCCATAATAGCACTTTGTTAAAACATGGGCCTAGAACGTGACCCGAATTTGCAAAAAAGAGGCCCAAGAACTACGCGTCTTCGCCTGCAATCAAGACTGTAGTGTACAACTCTCAAATGGGTATCCAAAAATGATTTCATACGTGGAATTAGAGAACTTTGCGTTTCAACCCATAATCCCACTTCGTTCAAACTTAGGTCTAGAACGTGACCCGAAGTTGAGAAAAAGCGGCACAAGAACTACGCGTGTTTTCCCATAATCAAGACTGTAGCGTACAACTCTCAAATGGGTATCCAAATATGATTTCATACATGGAAACGAAGATCTTTCCATTTCAACCAATAATCCCACTTTGTTCAAACTTGGGCCTAGAACGTGACCCGAAGATGAGAAAAAGCGGCCCAAGAACTACACGTCTTCGCCCGCAATCAAGTCTGTGGTGTACAAATCTCAAATGGGTATCCAAATATGATTTCATACATGGAAATGGAGAACTTTGCGTTTCAACCCATAATCCCACTTCATTCAAACTTGGGCCTAGAACATGACYCGAAGTTGAGAAAAAACGGCCCAAGAACTACATGTCTTTGCCCGCAATCAACACTRTAGTGTACAACTATCAAATGGGTATCCAAATATGATTTCATACACAGAAACTGAGAACTTTGCGTTTCAACCCATAATCCCACTTCATTCAAACTTGGGCCTAGAACGTGACCCGAAGTTGAGGAAAAGAAACCCAAGAACTACGCGTCTTCACCCGCAATCAAGACTGTAGTTTACAACTCTCAAATGGGTATCCAAATATGATTTCATACGTGGAAACAGAGAACTTTGCGTTTCAACCCATAATCCAACTTCGTTGAAACTTGGGCCTAGAACGTGACCCAAAGTTGAGAAAAAGTGGCCCAAGAACTACATGTCTTGGCCCGCAATCAAGACTGTAGTGTACAACTCTCAAATGGCTATCCAAATATGATTTCATATGTGAAAACAAAGAACTTTGCATTTCAACCCATAATCCCACTTCGTTCAAACTTGGGCCTAGAACGTGACCCGAAGTTGAGAAAAAGCGTCCCAAGAACTACACTTTTTCACCCGCAATCAAGACTATAGTGTACATCTCTCAAATGGATATCCAAATATGATTTCATTCGTGGAAACTAAGATTTTTTCTTTTCAACACATAATCCAACTACGTTCAAACTTGAGCCTAGAACGTGACCTGAAGTTTAGAAAAATAGGCCCATGAACTACGCGTCTTCGCCCACAATCAAGCCTATAGTGTACAAGTCACAAATGGGTATCCGAATATGATTTCATACATGGAAACGAATAATTTCATACTTGGGCCTAGAACGTGACTCGAAGTTGAGAAAAGCAGCCCAAGAACTACACATATTTGCCTGCAATAAAGCCTGTAGTGTACAATTCTCAAATGGGTATCCAAATATGATTTCGTACGTGGAAATTGAGAACTTTGCGTTTCAACCCATAATCCCACTTCATTCAAACTTGGGCCTAGAACGTGACCCAAAGTTAAGAAAAATAGGTGCAAGAACTACGCTTATTCGCCTGCAATCGAGACTGTAGTGTACAACTCTCAAATGGGTATCCAAATATGTATTCATATGTGGAAACAGAGAACTTTGCGTTTCAGCCCATAATACCACTTCGCTCAAACTTAGGTCTAGAACATGACTCGAAGTTGAGAAAAAGCGGCCCAAGAACTATGCGTCTTTGCCCGCAATCAAAACTGTAATGTACAACTCTCAAATGGGTATCCAAATATGATTTCATATGTGGAAACAAAGAAATTTTCATTTCAACCAATAATCCCACTTCTTTCAAACTTGGGCCTAGAACATGACCCGAAGTTGAGAGAAATCTGCCCAAGAACTACGCGTCTTCATCCGCAATCAAGCCTACGGTGTACAACTCTCAAATGGGTATCCAAATATGATTTCATACGTGGAAACGAAGAACTTTGCGTTTCAACCCATAATCCCATTTCGTTCAAACTTTGGCCTAGAACGTGACCAGAAGTTGAGAAAAAGAGGCCCAAGAACTATGTGTCTTTGCCCCCAAACAAGACTGTAGTGTAGAACTCTCAAATGGGTATCCAAATATGATTTCATACGTGGAAACAGAGAACTTTGCGTTTCAACCCATAATCTCACTTCGTTCAGCCTTTGGCCTAAAACGTGACCCGGAGTTGAGAAAATATGGCCCAAGAACTATGCATCTTTGCCCGCAAGCAATATTCTAGAGTAAAACTCTCGAATAGGTATCCAAATATGATTTCATACGTGGAAATAGAGAACTTTGCATTTCAACCCATAATCCCATTTCATTGAAACTTGGGCCTAGAACGTGACCCGAAGTTGAGAAAAAGCGGCCCAAGAACTACACGTCTTCGCCCGCAATCAAGACTGTAGTGTACAACTCTCAAATGGGTATCCAAATATGATTTCATACATAGAAATGGAGAACTTTGTGTTTCAACCCATAATCCCACTTCGTTCAAACTTAGGCCTAGAACGTGACCCGAAGTTGAGAAAAAGAGGCCCAAGAACTACACGTCTGCACCCGCAATCAAGACTGTAGTGTACAATTCTCAAATGGGTATCCAAATATGATTTCATACGTGGAAACAAAGAACTTTGCGATTCAACCCATAATCCCACTTTGTTGAAACTTGGGCTTAGAACGTGGCCCGAAGTTGAGAAAAAGCGGCCCAAGAACTATGCGTCTTCGCCCACAATCAAGACTGTAGTGTACAACCCTCAAATAGGTATCCAAATATGATTTCATACGTGGAAATGGAGAACTTTGCTTTTCAACCCATAATCCCACTTCCTTCAAACTTGGGCCTAGAACGTGACCCAAAGTTGAGAAAAAGCGGCCCAAGAACTACACGTCTTCGCCCGCAATCAAGTTTGTATTGTACAACTCTCAAATGGGTATCCAAATATGATTTCACACGTTGAAATGGAGAACTTTTCTTTTCAAGCCATAATCCCACTTCGTTCAAAATTGGGCCTAGAACGTGACCCGAAGTTCAGAAAAAGAAGCCCAAGAACTATACGTCTTCGCCCGCAATTAAGACTGTAGTGTACAACTCTCAAATGGGTATCCAAATATGATTTCACACGTGGAAATGGAGAACTTTTCTTTTCAACCCATAATCCCACTTCGTTAAAATTTGGGCTTGCAACGTAACCAGAAGTTGAGAAAAAGTGGTGCAAGAACTACACGTCTTCACCCACAATCAAGACTGTAGTGTATATCTCTCAAATGGGTATCCAAATATTATTTCATAGGTGGAAACAAAGAACTTTGTTTTTCAACCAGTAATCTCACTTTGTTCAAACTTACGCCTAGAACGTGACCCAAAGTTGAGAAATAGCGGCCCAAGAACTACACGTCTTCGCCCGCAATCAAGATTGTAGTGTACAAATCTCAAATGGGTAATCAAATATGATTTCACACATGGAAACATAAAACCTTTTCTTTTCAACCCATAATGTTAGTCCGTTCAAAATTGGGCCTAGAACGTTACCCGAAGTTGAGAAAAAGCGGCCTAAGAACTACACGTCTTCGCTCGCAATCAAGACTATAGTGTACAACTCTCAAATGGGTATGCAGATATGATTCCATACGTGCAAACAAAGAACTTTTCTTTTCAACCCATAATCCCACTTAGTTAAAACTTGAGCCTAGAACGTGACCCGAAGTTGAGAAAAAGCGGCCCACGAACTAAACGTCTTCGCTTGCAATCAAGACTGTAGCATACAACTCTCAAATGGGTATCCAAATATGATTTCATACGTGGAAACGAAGAACTTTTCTTTTCAACGCATAATCCCACTTAGTTCAAACTTGGGCCTAGAAACTGACCCGAAGTTTAGAAAAAGCGACCCTAGAATTACATGTCCTCGTCCGCAATCAAGAGTGTAGTGTACAACTCTCAAATGGGTATCCAAATATGATTTCATACGTGGAAACAAAGAACTTTGCTTTTCAACCCATAATCCCACTTCGTTCAAACTTGGGACTAGAACGTGACTTAAAGTTGAGAAAACACGGCCCAAGAACTACACTTCTTCCCCCGCAATCAAGACTGTAGTGTACAACTCTGAAATGGGTGTCCAAATATGATTTCTTACGTGGAAACAAAGAACTTTTCTTTTCAACCCATAATCCCACTTCGTTCAAACTTGGGCCTAGGACGTGACCCGAAGTTGAGAAAAAGCGGCCCAATAACTACACGTCTTCACCCACAATCAAGACTGTAGTGTACAACTCTCAAATGGGTATCCAAATATGATTTCATATGTGGAAATATAAAACTTTACTTTTCAACCCATAATCCCACTTTGTTCAAACTTAGGCCTAGAACATGACCTTAAGTTGAGAAAAAGCTTCCCAAGAACTACACGTCTTCACCCACAATCGAGACTGTAGTGTACAAATCTCAAATGGATATCCAAATATGATTTAATACGTGGAAACGTAGAACTTTTCTTTTCAACCCATAATCCCACTTCGTTAAAACTTGGGCCTATAACGTCACCCGAAGTTGAAAAAAGCGGCCCAAGAAATACACGTCTTCTTCCACAATCAAGACTGTAGTGTACAAATCTCAAATGGGTATCCAAATTTAATTTCACATGTAGAAACAGAGAACATTGCTTTTCAACCCATAATCCCACTTCGTTCAAACTTGGGCCTAGAACGTGTCCTGAAGTTGAGAAAAAACAACACAAGATCTACACGTCTTCGCCCGCAATCAAGAATGTAGTGTACAACTCTCAAATGGGTATCCAAATATGATTTCACATGTGGAAACAAAGAACTTTTCTTTTCAACCCATAATCCCACTTCGTTCAAACTTGGGCCTAGAACGTGACCCGAAGTTGACGAAAACCGGCCCAAGAACTACACGTCTTTGCCCGCAATCAAGACTTTAGTGTACAACTCTCAAATGGGTATCCAAATATGATTTCACATGTGGAAACAAAGAACTTTTCTTTTCAACCCATAATCCCACTTCGTTCAAACTTGGCCCTAGAACATCACCAGAAGTTAAGAAAAAGTGGCCCAAGAACTACACGTCTTTGCCCACAATCAAGAGTGTAGTGTAGAACTCTCAAATGGGTATCCAAATATGATTTCACACATGGAAACATAAAACCTTTTCTTTTCAACCCATAATCCCACTCCCTTCAAATTTGGGCCTAGAACGTGACCCAAACTTGAGAAAAAGCGGGACAAGAACTACACGTCTTCACCCGCAATCAAGATTGTAGTGTACAACTCTCAAATGGGTATGCAAATATGATTTCACACGTGGAAACAAAGAAATTTTCTTTTCAACCCATAATCCCACTTGGCTCAAACTTGGGCCTAGAACGTGACCCGAATTTGAGAAAAGATAGCCCAAGAACTACACGTCTTCACCCACAATCATGATTGTAGTGTACAAATCTCAAATGGGTATCCAAATATAATTTCACACCTGGAAACGGAGAACTTTTCTTTTCAACCCATAATCCCACTTCGTTCAAACTTGGGCCTAGAACGTCACCCGAAGTTGAGAAAAAGCGGCCCAAGAACTACACGTCTTCGCCCGCAATGGGTATCCAAATATGATTTCACATGTGGAAAAGAAGAACTTTTCTTTTCAACCCATAATCCCACTTCGTTCAAACTTGGGCTTAGAACGTGACCCAAACTAGAGAAAAAGCGGCCCATGAACTACACGTCTTCACCCACAATCAAGACTGTAGTGTACAACTCTCAAATGGGTATCCAAATATGATTTCACACGTGGAAACGAAGAAATTTGCTTTTCAAGGCATAATACCACTTCGTTCAAACTTGGACGTAGAACGTGACCCGAAGTTGAGAAAAAGAGGTCCAAGAACTACACCTCTTTGCCCCACAATCAAGATTGTAGTATAAAACTCTCAAATGGGTATCCAAATACTATTTCACACATGGAAACGAAGAACTTTGTTTTTCAACCCATAATCCCACTTTGTTCAAACTTGGGCCTAGAACTTGACCCAAACTTGAGAAAAAGTGGCCCAAGAACTACACGTCTTCGCCCGCAATCAAGACTGTAGTGTACAACTCTCAAATGGGTATCGAAATATGATTTCATACGTGGAAAATGAGAACTTTTCTTTTCAACCCATAATACCACTTTGTTCAAACTTGAGCCTAGAACATGACCCAAAGTTTAGAAAAAGAGGCCCAAGAAGTACACATCTTCGCCCACAATCAAGAATGTAGTGTACAACTCTCAAATGGGTATCCAAATATGATTTCATATGTGGAAACAAAGAACTTCTCTTTTCAACCCATAATCCCACTTCGTTCAAACTTGGGCCTAGAACGTGACCCAAAGTTGAGAAAAAGCAGCCCAAGAACTACACTTCTTCGCCCGCATTCAAGACTGTAGTGTACAACTCTCAAATCGGTATCCAAATATGATTTCATACGTGGAAACAAAGAACTTTGCTTTTCAACCCATAATCCCACTTCGTTCAAACTTGGGCCTAGGACATGACCTAACGTTGAGAAAAAGTGGCCCAAGAACTACACGTCTTCGCCCGCAATCAAGACTGTAGTTTACAACTCACAAATGGGTATCAAAATATGATTTCATATGTGGAAACAAAAAACTTTGCTTATTAACCGATAATACCACTTCGTTCAAACTTGTGCCTAGAACGTGACTCAAACTTGAGAAAACATGTCCCAAGAACTACACGTCTTCGCCCACAATCAAGACTGTAGTGTACAACTCTCAGATGGGTATCCAAATATGATTTAATACGTGGAAACGTAGAACTTTGCTTTTCATCCCATAATCCCACTTCGTTCAAACTTGGGCCTAGAACGTGACCCGAAGTTGAGAAAAAGTGGCCCAAGAAGTACACGTCTTCCCTCACAATCAAGACTGTAGTGTACAAATCTCAAATGCGTATCCGAATATTATTTCAGATGTGGAAACAGAGAACTTTGCATTTCAGCCCATAATCCCAATTCCTTAAAACTTGGGTCTAGAACGTGACTCGAAGTTGAGAAAACGTGGCCCAAGAACTACACGTTTTCGCCCGCAATCAAGACTGTAGTGTACAACTCTCAAATGGGTATCCAAATATGATTTCATACGTGTAAACATAGATTTTTTCTTTTCAACCCATAATTCCACTCCGTTCCAACTTGGGCCTAGAATGTGACCCGAAGTTGATAAAAAGTGGCCCAATAACTACACGTCTTCGCTCGTAGTCAAGACTGTAGTGTACAACTCTCAAATTGTTATCCAAATATGATTTCATACGTGGAAACAAAGAACTTTTATTTTCAACCCATAATCCCACTTCGTTCAAACTTGGGCCTAGAACGTGACCCGAAGTTGAGAAAAAGCGGCCCAAGAAGTACACAACTTCACCCACAATCAAGACTATAGTATACAACTCTCAAATGGGTATCCAAATATGATTTCATACGTGGAAACAAAGAACTTTGCTATTCAACCCATAATCTCACTTCGTTCAAACTTGGGCCTAGAACGTGACCGAAAGTTGAGAAAGGCAGCCCAAGAACTACAACGTCTTCACCCACAATCAAGACTGTAGTGTACAACTCTCAAACGGGTATCCAAATATGCTTTCATACGTGGAAACAAAGAACTTTGCTTTTCAACCCATAATCCCACTTCGTTCAAACTTGGGCCTAGGACGTGACCGAAAGTTGAGAAAGGCAGCCCAAGAACTACAACGTCTTCACCCACAATCAAGACTGTAGTGTACAACTCTCAAACGGGTATCCAAATATGATTTCATACGTGGAAACAGAGAACTTTGCTTTTCAACCCATAATCCCACTTCGTTCAAACTTGGGCCTAGGATGTGACCCGAAGTTGAGAAAAAACGTCCCAATAACTACACGTCTTCGCCTGCAATTAAGACTGTAGTGTACAAATCTCAAATGGGTATCCAAATATGATTTCATACATGGAAACAAAGAACTTTGTTTTTCAACCCATAATGCCACTTCATTCAAACTTGGGCCTAGAACGTGACCCGAAATTGAGAAAAAGTGGCCCAAGAACTACACTTATTTGCTCGCAATCAAGACTGTAGTGTACAACTCTCAAATGGGTATCCAAATATGATTTCATACGTGGAAACAAAGAACTTTGTTTTTCAACCCATAATCCCACTTCATTCAAACTTGGGCCTAGAATGTGACCCGAAGTTGAGAAAAAATGGCCCAAGAACTACACGTCTTTGCCCGTAGTCAAGACTGTAGTGTACAACTCTCAAATGGGTATCCAAATATGATTTCATATGTGGAAATGAAGAACTTTTCTTTTCAACCCATAATCCCTCTTCATTCAAACTTAGGCCTAGAACGTGACCCGAAGTTGAGAAAAAGAGGCCCAAGAACTACACGTCTTCGCTCACAATCAAGATTATAGTGTACAACTCTCAAATGGGTATCCAAATATGATTTCATACGTGGAAACAAATAACTTTTCTTTTCAACCCATAATCCCACTTTGTTCAAACTTGGGCCTAGAGCGTGACCTGAAGTTGAGAAAAGGAGGCCCAAGAACTACACGTCTTCGCCCACAATCAAGACTGTAGTGTACAACTTTGAAATGTGTATCCAAATATGATTCCATACGTGGAAACAAAGAACTTTGTTTTTCAACCCATAATCCCACTTCATTCAAACTTGGGCCTAGAACGTGACCCGAAGTTGAGAAAAAGCAGTCGAAGAACTACACGTCTTCGCCTACAATCAACACTGTAGTGTACAATTCTCAAATGGGTATCCAAATATGATTTTATACGTGGAAATCTAGAACGTTGCTTTCCAACCCATAATCCCACTTCATTCAAATTGGGCCTAGAACGTGACCTGAGGTTGAAAAAAAATGGCCCAAGAACTACACGTCTTCACCCGCAATCAAGATTGTAGTGTACAACTCTCAAATGGGTATCCAAATATGATTTCATACATGGAAACATAGAACTTTTCTTTTCAACTCATAATCCCACTTCGTTCATACTTGGGTCTAGAACGTGACCCGAACATAGATGATTTTAGGGGCGAAATTTCGCTCATGGGCAAAATTAAGGGGTTCCAAATTTTGATTGGGTCGAATTTTTTGTATTGTATTGGTTTTTTTATTATTTTATTATTAGCCCCTAATTTATTTAAAAAAAAAAATCATTGATAGGGTTAGCCCAGGTTTTTATGAGGGAAAGGTATAAAAAAATAAATTTCGTCCATGAAATTTCCAACCGCAACCTCCATTCACCCAATTTCTACAGATATGGGAATTAATAATAGCGAATTCACACTCCCATTTGATATATTTCAAGAATTATTCTTTAATTCGCCTGAATTTTGGGTTATGAGGAAAATACAAACTTTCGTTCGCTTAGTTTTAAAAAAAGGGGGGATTTGTTACCAAGCGAGCATAGATTTCCTTTGTTTCTTTTCAATTTATGGAGAGTTAGCAGATTCCTCTATTGGATTTTTCCTGATACGGAAAAATTAGATATTACTGGGTGCAATCAGTTTCAATTTTTGTAAAACAACTTTGGCAAAGTTTGGATTAGATGGGGAATGGGGGCAAGGGGGAAGTGGAATGCAACGAGATGAAGGAGGTGGTGAGAGTGAGACTTTTATGCCTACATGGATTTAGGACGAGTGAAATCATTCTACAAAAGAAAGTTGGGAAAGCGTAAAACTTCGTGTTGAAGAGAATGGATCTTTTCTTTCCAGATGCACCTTTCCCTGCCCAAGGAAAATCAGACATGGAAGAACATTTTCCTCCCCTTATTACACTACTACATATGGGCAGATTATTCCACAAAAAATTTCCACGCTTCCACTAGTTTCACATTTTTTTTAAACAGGGTGGGATTTTCATCGCTATTGCCACGAAAGTTTGTCGCAATATCGACAAAACTCTTAATTTAACTTAGTCGGGATTTTTGTCGCTATAGCGACAAACTTTCGTGGCAATAGCGACGAAAATTTTGTCTATCTCATTGGTCGGCGTTAACGGCTAGTTGACTATTTTATCTATATATACACGACTTTAAGAGATTTTGTGACACAATTGCTATAGTTGCGACATTGTTCTTGGCTTTTGTTTGAGTTGTTTATTTTTTCCGTCACCCACCGATTGAACAAATCCAATTCTCGATCTACATAGCTCAGATTTTGAGCTTGCAAGGTTAGTATGTTATTTTTTATTGATGTACTCATTTAACTTGTAATTTTTTTTTCAAATGTCCAAATTGCATTTAGCTTATTTTTTCCTTGATAATATATTTATATAATATGTGTAGTTATACCATATTTCATGTTTTTGGTTTTTGGATATAGTTAGTATATTCTATGGAAAAGG
>SNQJ01S0065649.1:8573-23630 GCA_010110895.2 Picea sitchensis
TATGAATGAAGAACTAGATCAGATTGAGAAGAACAATACTTGGGAGCTTGTCCCTAGACCTGAAGATAAAAATATAATAGGTTCCAAATGGGTATTCAAGAATAAAATGAATGAAAAAGGACAAGTTGTTAGAAATAAAGCTAGATTGGTCTATAAAGGATATGCACAAGTTTAAGGTCAAGACTTTGATGAAACCTTTGCACCAGTGGCAAGATTGGAAGCCATCAAAATGTTTCTTTCCTATTCATGTCATACAAACTTTAAAGTTTATCAGATGGATGTTAAGTCAGCGTTTCTTAATGGAGATCTAGAGGAAGAAGTATATATGGAGTAACCTGAAGGATTCTCATTGACAGATAATCCTAATTATGTTTGTAAGCTGAAGAAGGCCTTATATGGACTAAAACAAGCACCACGAGCTTGGTCTTATAGACTGGACAAATTTTTACAAGAAAAAGGGTTCAAGAAAGGTACTGTTTTTTTCCAAAAAAAAAATCTCGAATTTATATAGCGTATAAATTCATTTACAAATCAAACTGCAGCAAGTTATGAGGTCAGAATGCACTCTCATTTAGGACCCATACAATCTATATTCAACAAGATCGAAAGAACTAGGTTGGCCATGCTTGAGTAAGACTGATTCAATATCGAGAGACGAAGACTTCCCCAGTACTAAGTGTTGCTGCAAAGGTAGGAAGGCAACATCATTCAAAGATATTTATAGAGGAAATGGGGCTCTCGATCCCTCTATCACAGTGGTAGACCGAGAGCCTCCCTACCACTTCAGTTAGGGCCCTTTTTGAGAGAGCATCAACTGCCCTATTGTGAGAGTGGGGAACGTGGAGAAAGTTAATGTTGGAGAAGCACATAGAAAGTTCTCTCGTTTTTTGCATCCAACCTTCTAAATGGATGGAGTGAAGCTTGCACTTATTAGATATCCAGTCAATAATAAATCTCGATTCACCCTGGACGTTTAAGTCGTCGATAGACCATAAGGCAGCGAGAGTGAGCGTGGCCCATAAGCCCATGAGCTCTGCTTTTGTATTTGTACCGACTCCACAATTGATGAACCAATTAGTGGTTCTTGACGGATGGGTTTTGAAGGTGCCTCCAACCCCGCAACAAGAGCCACTTGACTGAGAAGCACCGTCGAAAAAATAAATGGTGTGTCCCTCGGCCAAAACAAAATCAAAAGCTCGAAGTGGAAGGCATATGACCGTGGTCGGTTGCTAGTTGAAAGATATCAGAAGCTTATGGAAAACCTTCGGCAAAGAAGGTTGGCCATCCTCAAAGATCACTCTATTTCTCTCTAACCAAATTTGCCACCTGATGTGTATCGCCAGACTATGCGGGGCCGATTTATGAGAGGTCCAAAAGGAGAAACAATCTGTGATGGAGGAGCCGCACCAGGCAATAGGAATGGAAAAGTGCTTTAACGATCGGTACCAGACCTCTTTAGAAAATAGACAATGAATCAAGAGGTGATGCAGGTCCTCGGGGGCATTTTTGCAAAGTGAACAGATCCCCGGCCCGTCCCAGCCTCTCCTTTGTAGCGCTTCCCAAGTAAGAATTTTTACTTCACCAACAAGCCAGGTAAATAATTTCAGTTTGAGGGGCACTTTCCAATTCCAAAGCTGTTGGATCCACGACAAATCAACTTCAGAGATAAGCTGGTGCTGTAAGGCAGCATAAATATTTTTCACAGTTATAGAACCCATAGCATCACCGCCGACCCACAATAAAACATCCGGCTCGACAGTCAGTGAAATCTCGACGCTTTTTAGAGCGGAGGTGAATCGATTCCACTCTGAGTCCAGCGGTTCTCTAAGGGAGATATCACTTCTTGTCATCCAATCATCCGGTAGAGGGGATGCACCTGTCAAAACTATGACCTGAGCGAGAGAAGAAATGTTAAAGGTCTGTAGGTGGAGTCTCATCGAGGGCGAGAGAAGAGAAGGGTCCCCCAACCCAAGAATCAAATCCCTGCCAATTTGAATATCTTTACCCTCGCCCGACCTCCATCTGAGCCAGTGGAGAATAACCTGAGAAGATTCCACCAGACCTTTCCAGAAGGGTGAGGCCCTCTTCAGCTAAAAAGTAGGCTTGCGGAGCCAAAGAATGAGCGGCTTGGAGTCCAGATACTTATCAATGATGATTTGATGCCAAATACTGTCATGTGAGACAGCTCTCCAGAAAGTGCTGGCCAGGAGGGCCACATTGAAAGTGGAGAGATTTTTGAGGCCCCATCCCCCTGCCCTCCGAGGTTGTGACAGGGCCTGCCAGCTACAAAGATGGATGCGATGTTTGTCTGCTTGTCCACTCCACAGGAAGTTAAAATCTAACCTACAAAGAGTAGTAATAATCTTTGTAGGGATCCACTCCAGCATCATCCAGTAAACAACTAGGCTTTCGAGAACTGATTTAACCAGGATAAGCCGTCTGCCCAATGACAACCATTTGTTGCACCAGAAGCTGATTTTTCTTTCAAAAGTAGCCACCAGCCAACGCCAGTCACCAGGGGATGTGGCTCCCATTTTCATCTTGAAACCCAAATAAAAGAAGCCTTCGCTTAGATTCTTAAAATTGAGAGGGAGGGAATCTTTAAGAGTAAGAAGTTGGGTATCTGAAAGACCCCAGTAGTGGACTGCGTATTTGGAGAGGTTGATGGATAAACCAGAAACCGAGAAAAAACATTGGAGCACCTCTAGAATAATTATCCATTCCTCAAGATCAGCTTTAGACATTAGAAGAACATCATCGACAAACATCAGATGGAAAATCTTAATGAGGTTTGATACCTTAATGCCCAAGATTTGATGCTCATCGAAGCTTTTGGAGAGTAGAATACTAAGGCCTTCCATTATCAAGATGAGGAGGTAATGGGAGAGTGGACATCATTGTCGTAGTCCCCTCTCGCTTCTGAAGAAGTTAGTAGGTTCACCATTGATCATCACTGCGAAATGGGCGCTAGTAACACAAGAAAGAGTCCAATTAATAAACTTGTCTCCGAAACCCACAGCGTGAAGGATTAGTCTCAGAAAATCCCAATCAATGCAGTCAAACGCTTTTTTGAGGTCCAGTTTCATGACCAACGCCTTTAGATTTTTCTGTTTGATGTTGTGTAAGAATTCATGGGCTGCTCCAATAGCATCCTGGATTCTTCTGCCTTTCAAGAATCCCAATTGTTCCGCAGAGAGACTCCTTCCAAGAAAAGGTTTAATTATGTTAGAGATTACCTTGGAGATAATCTTATAAATGAGTTTGCACAGGGATATCGGTCGGTAGTCGTTGAAGGAGTTTGGACTGATATCTTTCGGAATCAAGACCAGGAAAGTTGAATTAGTACCTCCAGCGATCTTACCTTTGATATGGGTGTCGTCCACCATCTGTAGGATCTCCTCACCTACCAGATCAAAGAAGAAACAAAAGAATTCTGAGGTCCATTCGTCTGGCCCTGGGCTTCACTCAGTTTTAAAATGTGAAAGTATATCTTTAATCTCAGCAAGTGTGACAGGCTTGAAAAGGGCCTCGGCTTCGTCTCCGACGACTAACTGAGGAAAGAGACAGGTCGTAGAAACTTTTTCCAGGAGGTTGTGCGCGCAGGTAGCTTTGTACAGTTGATAAAAATGTGTGACGGCCTCATCCTTTATGGCCTCCTACCCCCGAATATCATGACCTCCGCTTTTAATAGTCCAGATCATCTTTTTGTGTTTGTTGAAACTGGCTACCTTGTGAAAAAACTTGGAGTTAGAATCTCCACTCTTTAGCCAAGTTGTGCGGCTTCGGAGCCTCCATGTGATTTCCTCTTCACGTAGAATGGAAGCTCTGGTAGCTTCTAGCCAATTGAGTTTATTCGACTCTTCCACCGTCCAGGCTATAGTAAAAGAACTGATGGTGAGATTGGAAATCTCCACCTCCAGCGAGAGCAAACGGGCCTGATCTTCAACCTGTTTACGATGGAACCAAGATCTAGTCTTCGACTTGAGGACCTTAAGTTTCCACATGAGTCTAAGCTGTGGATCAACTTCGGAAGTGAAAAGCGGGTTCGTCTAGATCGAGTGGACGAGCGTAATGTAATCCGTCGATGTGAGCCAGGAATGATTAAATTTGAATGGGGAATATTTGGGCAGCTCAGTAAGCCTCATCTGGAGGAGAACCGGGGTGTGGTCGGAGAAGAAGGGGAACTCCACCCACGAGGATGAATGTCTAGTAGAAGCCAATAAACCGCCTACCACAAGAAATCGATCCAATCTCCTGGCGATTGCATTCGGACCAGTCCTACCGTTTCGCCTTGTTGGGGTTAATCGGGTCGGTCGGATGTCAAAGAGGTTGTTTGAGGCAAAGATCTCTAAGTAATGGGCTCCAGTAGGTTCCGACAAGTGAGCGCCTCCCCAGGTTTCATCAACCTCTAGGAAGATGTTCAGATATCCTCCGACAATGAGGTTAGGAATAGAAAGGATACCGCTATCTGATAGTTGTGACTAGAAGAGCGTTCTTTTTGAGAAGGGTCCGTAGATGTTGAGCAGCACCAACTCCAGTTTAGTGTCTAAGAAGCAGCCGCGTAACAATAAACCCCCACACGACAGGGAGGGTCTTAGCTCAAAAAGGCTGGGGTCCCAAGCCACCAGCAAACCTTCGGAAGTACCTAAGGAGCTCACCGCCACTGTAAACCAAGAAGGACGGAACTGATGAACAAAATCTCTATCTTTATTATCGGCCGAGAGGGTCTCTTGCAGAAAGATGATATCGGGCTTAGTTCGCGCCAGTAATCTTCGGAAGGAGGAAACCTTGAGGGTGCCTTCGATCCATCGAATGTTCAAGGAGAGCACGATCATTACTTTGATCGTTCCAAGGCCTTCATTGCTCTAAGGGCCTTACTATCCAGAGTGGGCAAGTCAGAGACAAACTGTTGTGTGCTTAGTACATCCTTCTTCTTTCTGGATCTTCGAGTTTGGAGAGGGGAGAGTTCGGTAGCTATACCACGTGACCAAGCGAAGGTCTTGGCATCATTTTGTTTTGTGTTTGAGGTACTAGCTTCAGTTGCCGAAGAAATGACCTCCTTTCCACTATAAACTTCCAGTTGTGTGGTGGATCCCAGATGCAAGGAAGAGGGAGAAGTGGGGCTCAGTACGGCCAGTAGTATATTTTCATCGTCTTCCGGTTGGCTACAACCTGGGAGCTCCTGTGGGGAAGATTATGAAGTCAACGAAGGAGGAAGGGAAAGAGGTTGCAGGGTCGAGGGAGTAGGGGTGGGGAGGGTGAGGTCATGGGAAGTGTCGGGGAGCTGCAATGTTTCACCAGTAGACTGAGTAGAGCAGAGAGAGGTGGGGGCAGTATTAACTAGTGAGGGGGGTGGGTTGGTTTGAAGAGGGGGAGTCTCTGCGCTGGGAAAGGAAGAGACACAACTGTAGCTATTTATGGCTTCTTTTTCAGTTGCAAAGAGAGTGTGATAGAGGGACGGGAAAAGTTGCCTTAGTTTAAGGATCGGTGAAACCTCTTGCTCTGGTAAGGGAGGGCTGGAAGCGGGGTTCGGATCCAAGTAAGCAAGGGAAGGGTCGGCTTCCAGGTAGTCAGGTGGGTTCAGGTGGAGCTCCTCCTCTTCAGAGAAGTAACTCGAATACTTACCAGGGCATGTTCGTCGGAGATGGCCCATTTCCCGACAAAAGTTGCAGCGAAAAGGAAGCCCAAGGTAGTCTAGGGGCTGTTGATGAGTCCGTCCTCGCCAAACTATTTCTAGCTTTTCCGGCAGACCTGCTGTGATGTCTATTTCAACCAGAACCCTGCCCATTTTTCTCAAAGGGCTATTTAGAGACTGAGCATCAAGAGATATAAACTGGCCAAGAGCGTTGCCTATAGCTCTTAGGGATCCTTCATTCCAGAGATGTAAGGGTAGGCCCGAGAGAAGGACCCAGAGGTGTCTGAGTTGGAAGTAATCGGTGTCAGGGTTGAAGGCCAATCTCCATCTCTTCAGCATAATACTACTACCCCCATAGGTCCAAAAAGAGGAGAGTAACAGAGAAGCGTCATCAGGTGACTTACAGATGAAGCAAAGCCACCCTTTTTTAAGGAAGAGGACCTCCGGTGAGTAGCCTAGAAGAGGTAACCACGATAACTTTATCCAGTCCTCCAGTGGCTGACTGCTTAATCTCTTATAAGAAATGTGCCCCACCAGTGCGCTGGTAGACATTCTACAAAGGTCCTCCAGACCCATGTCGTCGCCCAGCACTAAGCGTTTAGAATTCTAAAAGCTTTCCACACCTTTCGACTGTGAGGATCTCTATTAGTAGGCGAAGAGACTTTTTGAAAGTCCTGGAGGGGAGATCGGGTAGGGGGAGGTCTGTCTGGGACAGGTATTACCCCGGTTACAACCAGAGGGGGAGGGACTGGTGCAATGGGGGACACGGCGGGAACAGAAGGAGCAGAAGGAAAATTTAAAATGGAAGACTGACGTTTTGCATAAGAGTCCACTTTATCGAATAAACCTTCATGTTTCCAGATTAGCTCATTGGAAGGTTTCATCAGAAAGTCTGTTGTAACGTCCATTATAATGACACGGTGGAGAAAGAAGGGTCCCTCGAGAAATAAAAGGGACTGTGGATGACTGACGGTGGAGGCAGCAGGTTCGAGTCAGTGGGAAGAGAGCGACAGTGGGATTGTCGGGATGTGAAAATAAACAATGATGGTCTTGAGAGACCAGGTGAGTCAGGGAAGGCAAAAATGTAGATCAATAGCTGGACTAAGAGAGAAAAGGCAGGATCACCGAAGCATTGTCTACTTTTGTAAGCAAGTCTGGAGGCTCTACTCAGAGGTCTGAAAACAGCTAGCTCGGGGAGGTTAGACGACCAATCAGTTCGGAAAACAGTCAAAACGGAAACTCACTGGCCAGTGAGAGTCACCCAGTAAAGGTCTGAGTGCTCTATAGTTCAGGAAGGAGGTAGTAAATGAAGGGTCCTGTAACACTTGGTTCGCAAGGTCGCCCATCGCCCATTGTCCTGTAACGCCTCATCAAAATCCATGATCAGATACATCAAGAAAGAAAGGTATTGTTGACAGTAACCTTTACATTAAGTCTGAAGGTGATAATTTACTAGTTGTTTTGGTTTATGTAGATGATATTATTTTTGGTTGTACTAATGAATCATCTATCCAGTGGTTTGCTAACTCTATCCGAGGCTCTATAGTTCGTGAAGGAGGTAGTAAAATGGCTGGTCCCAGAATACCTATTCAAGGTCACTTCACGCCCATTGGTCCCTTTAACTTCATCAAAATCCAGCTGACTTATTGAGCATCAAGAAAGAAAAGGTACTTGTTGGATGCGAATCCCTTTACATTAAGTCCCATAAGTGATAATTTACTAGTTGTTTTGGTCAGTGTAGATGATATTATTTTGGGTTGTACTAATGAACTGTATTCTATCCATTGGTTTGCTAACTCTATGGAAACAAAATTTGAAATGTCCATGATGTGAGGGAAACTATCAGCATTTCTTGGCTTCTATAAGTAAAACAATAAAAGTTCCTCGCAGGAATATTTTTCTCTCAAGAAAAACATTTGAAAGAGATGTTGAAGAAATTTCGTATGGAAGATTCTTCTCCCAGCTTAGCAATAACGCATGGTGGTTGGTTGTAAGTCGAGTAGATGATATCCTCACCCTGATGTTGATCAAAGGATACATCGCTTCTATGATATATGCCTTTGTACATCACAACATCCCCATTCATATGTTCTGTTGTTGGAATGGTAGGTCATTATCACTCATCTCCTAAACAAAGTCACTTTTGGTAGCCAAAGGATATTAAATACTTGAATGGAAATAAATGAATTATGTATTCATGAGTCCTAGGAAATCAGAATTTGCGCTTAATTGCTAATCTCAGATGGAGATTGGGAAAACTGCGGTTGGATGAGAAAAACACTCAGTGGATATACCTCTGGTGACTAATAGTTGCATGGCTTAGTAAAAAAATCAAGGATCCATTTCATTTATCCACTACAGAGGCGTAATACATTGGTCATCAGCTAATTTTGTACATATTGCATCCAAATTTTATGGATGATACAAACTCTGCGTGATCCATAGTAACTTACAATCGATCCCATTCCACCACCGTATACACTCAAGCATTAGTGTCTCCAAGAATCCCGTTTCGGCCATTCTAAGACTAAGAATATTCCAATAAAGTACCATTTTATCAGAGAACAAGTTGGCAAATAGAATTGTTCAACTCAATTATATACCTTCCACGTGGGGAATTGTATATATATTTAGCAAAACCATTAGCACAATCCCTTTGGATATCTCAAAAGTTGGTTTTATGGATTTCTGTGTCTTAATCGGTTCACCCGGCCTGTGGTATTTATTGAATATTTGGTGTATTTCCTAGATGCTTATAGATGACAGGGGGGAGTATGTTCTTCAACAAGTTCAGTGAAAGAATGGGGAGTATGTTTCTTCTTTGACATTGCTGTCGTGCTGGGAGAAAGAGTCCGAGGAGAGTCCTAATGCACATGGTACTGTGGTTGCCATCAATGCCAAAGGGGAGATTGTTGGTAAATATTAATGCGATAATCTAATGTTTTCTGTCATTGATGGAAAGTACAATGAATACGGTACGCGAGTACGAAGCATGTAATAGATGGGCAATTTCTATGAGAAGACGCCACAGAAGATTTGATTGTCGCAAGAGATAGTACCGAAAATATTGGTAGATCATCACGGTGCGATCGTATGTTTAAATAAAGTAAGCTCCTGAGGAGAAGCAACATTTTATCATTGATACCATTTACACCTGACCGGATCAAGTATTGATCTAACGCTTGATCCCACGCCCCATTTCCGTGGTTTCAATCAGGATTTGGAGAGGTAAGAAACATAACTTCATCAAATTGGCGATGCATGTGAAATCGCACTTTAATCGCAATTTCGGCCGACGAGATTTTGTTCCTGGATCAGTTGATCCAACTCCATCTCTCAGCCTTCCGGCCATCGCGATTTGGAGAGGTAAGAAATATAACCACCTAAATCGCTGGAGCATGAGAAATCGGATTTCATCGCAAATGGCCGATCAAGGTTTGATTTTGACCGTTGATCCAACTCCATCCTGAGCTTCCGGGCCTATCGCGACTTTGAGAGGCAAGTAACATAACCAATAAAATCATGATATGGTAAATCACAATTTAATCGCAGCCATCAAATCAGGTTTGTTCGGACCGCTGATCCAGCCTATCTCAAAGTCACCTATCGCGACCTGGAGAGGCAGGAAACATAACCACCAAAATCGCGATATGCAAATCGCGATTTAATTGCAGCCGCCGATCAAGGTGTGATCCGGACCATTGATCGGACTCCATTTCGAAGTTTCAATGTAATCGCGGACTTGAGAGACAAGAACATAAACTACAAGAATGTTGAATTCGCTATATGATCCGAAATACTGAATTGAGATCGATCCGGACGCACGAACATAGGACTAGTCGTCGAATTTGGAGTCAATGGAGAATATGGGAAACCGCAAGATGCAAGATCGCTGAGAAGATCCTGACCGCCTGATCTATGGAGATTTCAAATCCATTGATCGATTCCAATGAAGTCTTATAAACTCATGTGAAATATGAAGCACCTTTGGGCATAGCCTGTGGTCACCGGCTTCTGGTCACGAGGAAGGGGAAGGAGCCGGCCTAAATAAGCTCCATTTCAAGTTTCGTGGATCGCGAATTGAGAGCTCCAGATGCCCTATATACGATTCAACAAAAAATCACTCTTTACGCATAAGTGCTTGGTCGCGCCATGGTCGATAGGAGGAAGGAGCTAAAGTATAACAAAAACTATGCATCTGGAAGTTCTCGGAGATCACAATACGAAGTGTCAAGACACTTGGCCGCTGCGGAATGCCGAAATGTCAAACCACGAAGCGTGAGAAAAGATTAATAAAGTTCCATCCATCGGCAAGTGCATAAACTTGAATATGATCGGAGGGTTTTTGTTCCATCTCATAGTTAATTGAATAGTTACGAATCAATTAGCAAACCCATTCATGATTCCGACCTGGCTACGCTTCCGCCTTGCTCTACGGTTTTCTTGCCCGAAGATGCCGGGCGTAACCGCTAGGGCGCTGTGCATAAAATAAAAGATATAGATTGTGCGAGGTTGGTCGTTCTGGACAAAAAAATGAATTAAACAGTAAGAAACGGAAAATCACAAGGTGATGCAGCGGTGAGGATCGGAAGCGCGCAGCGGTGAGACTCCAAAATGTGCGCAGCGGTGATATAAAACTAAGAGAAGAGTAAATGTATGAGGAAAACATTTGAACCAGAAGAACACAGGTAACAAGTTGAAGCAGAGAAGATATGCGTAATAGACAAAGGAAGAGAAGAACTGTAATAAATAAATTCAGTAGAAGACCGAAGCATTTATGCAATGGTAGAAGAAGTGGTAAGAATCAGATTTATCCAGCAGAAGTTGTGGCTGCCTATTTCATTCATTCATATTTCCGTGGTGGTTGGAGGTAGTCGTATGGACTCCGCTATCCCAGAGTTCAAGTGGTTTCGACCATTGTGGAGTTGTGAAGCCCATCCTGGCTGCGCCTAGAGAGTCCGTGGTATGTGGTGGCAGGGAGAACAAGTGTTCTCATTATGCCAAAGGTTGAGCCTCGTAACCGGAAGTTGGTGTTGGAACATTAGGAGAGCTGCATGCTAGAGAAACAAGAGAGCTCTAAGTGTTCTCAAACAAGCTGCAGCTTGTAAAACAGGGGTAGCGTGATTGCCATTGAGTTGCGCTCCAATTATAGATGATGTACACTTAAAAGACTACCTATCATTCTTCAAGAAGAAAGAGGTTTCTATGTAAAAAGGACTCATTATTGTTTTGTCATGGTCGATAAGAAGTAAATATGGATGAACTCCAAAGTAGTCCCTATGGTGAAAGCCCCTGCGTGGAAGACGCTTTGTGGAGTAAGAGAACCCATGCTTTAATTATGTGGGAATAATGAGATGAATGATGCTGAATTTTATCGGGCTGAAACCATCCTAGATGGATAGTGCTTGTCAGTGTCATTCCGGCAGCATGCGGAACGGCCGCTACACTCTCTACCTGCTAGAGAGTTATGGCCATGAGAAGTTGAGACCCTGCGTTTGGGTAATGGACCCAAGCTCTGTTTGATGGTTAATGGTAAGATTTATGATATATTTTCAGATAATACTCATTCATGCTTGATAGTATGTCATGTCATTTCCGGTGGAATGTAGAACATCACATAACTCCCTCACGGCTTGAGAGTTATGGTCTTACCGGGTTGAGGACCCTCGAGATGTCATCTGGAAGCCCAAAAGGTCAAAGTAGCCGTGCCAAAGTGGTTTAAGAGATTTTAAAAAGTAAATAATAAAGTGAAGTGATGAGTGTATTATAATTCAAAGTGAATACAAAATAAATTATGTTTAAGTGAAGTGATGAGTGTATAATAATTCAAAGTGAAGTGGTGAGGTCAAGAGTGAAAAGGAATCATGAAAATGAGGCTCAAACTCGTAATCAGGAAAAACAACAAGGACTCACGAGCCTACATTCATTAGTGATAGCATGGACACCATAACGCAACTAGGATATACCTAAGGTATCCATGTTTCAGTAAGATCTACCACCAAATCGTGACACTTCTAAAGCAACAATGATGGTTCTGTGTCGCAACCTGATGGGATCGATCCTATGGAAAAGGGATAAAGACAACGAGATACAAAAGTCAGGGTGGAAACCTAACCTACATGCTCAAGTTGATCATCTGAGATTTTTCCACGGACCATGAAAAGTTACCCAAAACTCCCAAAAAAAGTCCTGATACCTGATCATACCCTTCCAATGCAACTCCTGAATCACTCTAAATGGTTTTTGGTTAAAAAAAAATGATAAGGGGGCCAAAAAAGTGACAAAAAGAGGCCAAAAAGTCTATAAATAGAAGCTGGCAGCTCATTATCACCATTGCTAATTTGGAAATTGACTCTAGAGAAAAGAAAACCCTTTGATAAAAGTGGTGATTCCGAGAGCTACAGTGGATGAAACGACCATCTGTCTGGACCAAGTAAGTATAAACTCTCTCCTCTTGCAATTTAAATCTTTATTTATGCTTTGGTATTCAAGTTTTGGGGGGGCGTCGACCTTCAAAAGGTCGAACCTAGGTCCACACGGGCTGTCTTATGATAGGCTGCATGTACATTCGAGAAGAGTAAAAATTGCATGCGTGTACACATGATTGTCATCATTACAGCCCGCGTGGACCCCCTTATCGAATGAAAAAATTTAAAAAGACAAGGGTTAACCTTCTTGAAATTGGTGTTTTGTAGGATGTATGTTCACTGGAGGGAAAGAGAGTATGAGGAGGTTAGTGAGTTGGTCAGGGAAGACCCCAATGTTGTGGATGCCTTAATGCAATGTGGGCTGCTCAAGTTCTTCTTATGTCCTTTTATGCAGGCACAACCTAGGCTATTGAATGCCTTGGTTGATTATTGGCATCCTGATGCAGAGGCCTTTATGTTAGAGGGGCAGCCACTGGTGCCTATGACATAGGAAATATATTTTTTGACTGGCCTCTCCAGGAGAGGGGAACCAGTCAACTTCTGAATATTTCTTTCGGGGCCTCATAACATATCAGAATTGATAGGACTTTATTGTGAGGCTGGTACAGACCGATCGAGCTCACAGGTGCCCATAAGCAAGATCATTGACTTATCACTGCAGGCGATTGTGTTGCTTATTGGGCAGATGACTAGTTTTGTGGCTCTACATTAGGCGTCTCGTGCACAGATGAACTATGCAGTCTAGTGCTTAAATGCACAAATATTTGACTGGAGCACTACACTGCTAGATTGTATGAAGAGGCAACTGACAGATTGTCAGTCGTGGACGCAGAGGAAATTTGGGTTCGGAACAATTCTATGCTCTTTATTCTTTGAAATATTTTCGAGCTTCAGTCCTCGAGTGGTGGTATGAGGACATCAGCCCTCTCTTCCTGTGGTTTGTAGATGGGTAGTGTTACTACCACGACAGGGTGGTGGAAGGACCAATGAGTCATTTGATGATGATTTATTCGCTTGGTTGTCGTGACAGATCCCAGTCATAGAGGATTACTCTTATGTTGGGATTGATTTCTCGAGAGATCCTGAGATACCAGTACCTCCTGGTGAGGAGCATGGAGAGATGGGTAAGTTTGCATCATTGTTTTTTTTTTGTGAAACATATGTAATTTTTATGTTGTTTTTTTTTATACCAGAGTATTTGACGGATATGTGTCTGTTGTGTGCATATGTGGGACCAGTGGGACCTGCGAACTATGCGAGGAACAAGCGTCGTCCTTGGCTAGTGGCCGCACCTGTCGCCGTAGGGGGACCAACAACAACAGGAGAGCTTCCAACCGGGGAAGCTGAGAGGGTGTTGAGACGAGTCAAGAAAAACTTTACCTCGCTCACCTGCACGGTCCCTATGGAAGAGATTGAGGACCTGCCACCATCTATGTAGCCTCATGCAGTGGGGGCACCACAGATGTGGGTCCGATTGTTTCGGCCTTTGGCAAACACTTTTGATCAGTACAACAGGGCCCACAGGCCCTGACCTTAGTTAGTCTAGACTTTTCACATGCCGAGAGCACTACTTGTATATATTTTTTGAGGGCATAAGCCCCATGACTCGTCACTGGTCATACTTTTGAGGCGCTTGCATCCACTTATGTACTACGGTGATTATGATATTATATATGGATTTTTATGTCTTTTTGTGTCTTATGGATCATATTTTCCTTTAAAAATGTATTTACATGTTTATGTGTATGTCCTTTCATATGTGTGCGAGATGCCAATCTAAAATTTTATTAGCTAGAGTATCTGTAATTTGGTTTAATCTCCCAGGAGCATAAAAATATGTAATATAATCAAAGCTTCATTCTAAGAGACGTACCCTAAGGAATTGTCGGTGTAAAGTCGGATCACGAACACGGTAGACTCTATTTAATTGAGACACAACCAACTGAAAGTCTAGATAGACTTGAAGATTAGAGATACCAAATGACAGGGTGTCACGAAGCAACTCAATAACTGCACTATACTTGGCGACATTGTTTGTGGTGTCACCTAAGAATATACCTTCGGAAAATAATAACTGCCCTCAAGATGTAAAAATTACCCAAGTTGCGGAAGCAAGCCTCCAAGTGTGCCGGCTAGCACCATTTGCATACCCAATGAACACCTCGGATTCACTTGACATCTGCCACAGTGACGAAAGATAACATAAAAAATGACATGTCCATAATACTAAAAGAAACTAGAAAGTACTAGTACAAAGACTATACATATGTTACAAAACGTTACCCATGGTGACCTACCTATGAGTGATACTTCTTGAGGTAGAGCCCATTTATAGGCTCTGCCAAAGCATTTCCCTCAAAGTCAACCAGAAGATAAGCGCCCCTTTTTAGAACCTCTTTTATGACGAAAGGTCTGAACCACATGGGTTTGAATTTTCCTTCCCCCAGGGGGTCCTTATCTTGGTCATAGACCAGGAAAAGGTCGCCTTCAGATAAAATCCGAGGACGAACAGACCAATCATACTAACACTTGACTTTATGTTTGTGAGCCTCGTTGGCCAGGGCCGCATCACGATGTTGCTCAAGGTACAATAATCACTCTTCAAGTGGAGAAGTGTCTGGCAATAACTGTACTGCCAACTTTAAGGATAGGATCTGACATTCGATAGGAAAGACTGCTTCCAGCTCGTAAACGAGTTGAAAAGGTGAGAAACCAGTTGCAATCTTAACAGACGTTCGGTAAGCCCATAATGTCGAGTATAACATCAAATGCCAATTTGACTTGGCTGAGTTAATCATTTGCTATAGGATGGTTTTAAGAGATTTATTTACAGCTTCCACCTGACCATTTGCTTGGGGGTAGTAGGGTGACAAATGTTCTTGCTGCAACCCAAGATTTGATGTTAACTCGGTCATCATCTATTTTTGAAATTGACTGCCATGGTCAGTGACAATCTCTCTCGGGACGCCGAACCTTGCTATTATCTGGTTGAAT
>SNQJ01S0065653.1:50521-60646 GCA_010110895.2 Picea sitchensis
GACCCTCCTGGATTGCCTCAATGTATTCAAGTCTCTCCACCGCTTGATGTGCTCTTTCATGCCATCCTTCCATCTCCTTGCATGTTGTGAGGGCCATGAGAGTGTCTTCCTGGAATTCAATTATATTTTTGGTTAATAGGTTTCTTTCTTTCTTGTACTCATTGTAAATTCCTGAAAACTCACTCTTCAAATATGTCGTAGTCTGTGTGATGCCTTTGTAATATTCAACAATATGGCACAAGTGTTCTATTTCCTTCAGAGTATTTTCTAGTTCTCTTTCATCTCTCCTGAACCTACCCTGGGCAGCATCAGAGAGGGCTCTTCCCATGCTTATCAATTCAGAAATGTGAGCATCTGTTGTGTTAATCAAGCTTTCCTTTGTGGTAACTAAAATAGAACGGTCCATAGTAATATTTCTCTTCTTAGCAGTCCTTTGCACGATGGGCTTCCTCTTTTGATCATATGAGAATGCATAGATGTCTGCTACCTCGTCTATCGGCTCTGGTATCTATTGGTTGCCCCATGTGAACATGTTTCCCAGGCTATCGGTGGTATATATTTGTTCAAGATCAGACTCTTGAACCTCCTTGTTTCTCTATGAAGGCCCAACCTCCTCCCATTGTTTATCGGGGACCTAAGTTTCAAGTGGAATATATGTGTCACGAGCGAGCTCAATACTTGCTTGTATTCTAGCCATGGAATCACCGACATCCTTCTGCGGGGATCTTTCTTTTGACTCGTCCAATTCTGAATTATCCTTGGGACTACCTACTCGATTTTCCGGCGCATCGGGCATTTCTGTGTCTAGGCTGCTTTCAACTCCTTTTCCTTCTCATGTGTCATATTGATTCTGAACATTGGGAACCAGAGGTGTTTTTGCCTCGGCTCCCTTTTCTTCTTCTACATGCACAGAGGTTTCCTGAGATTCCTCCTGACTCTCATCATCACTATATATATCTATGAAATTGGTCAGAGGGTTAGGCACACTTGTTTCGACCGACACCCGGCCCAAATCTAATTGAATCATCATGCTTTCCAGTGAATTGGCTGGCGGCAATGTGGATTCAGGGTCATCTGACCCGTTGATGTTACCGGGGTCTGTGAGCTCAGAGTTGTCTACCCCTGCCGAGCTCTCTTCTATGTTACTGGTTGAAACGCTTGATAAGAGGGTTGGATTATTCGATGCCAGATCTATCACTTACTGAGCATGTTGTAGTAAAAGTGTCCCTCTTTCCCTTGCACCCAGAGTTTTGAGAAAATTCCAGTTTTGTGCAGGGGCTTCTTGGGGAGTTCCCTTCATTTCAGCCAATTCAAATGTTGCCCTTTCTTCCCTAGTCCTCGGATTCCTTGCACTGCTTGCTCCAAGTGCGACGCTTTCTCTTGCCAACTCATGGCCTTGAACTTCACTATTTTGGGGTCAACTATTCTTTCCACCACCTCATCCCAGTCTTGAGCGTTTTCAGTGAAAATTTCATCCTCAAACCGGTCGTGAGCATAAGGCCAACATGATGATACTTGTGATGCATGTTTCGAGACTAGACCCTTGGGATCATGCTTGCATAAATGTCCTATCTGGAACCGAAATTCCAATTGAATTAATCCCTCTTGCTTGGCTTGCATAGTGTCTTTAACCTGGTAGAAGCCGACATGGAACCCATAGGGTATGAATGTCCGCTTCTTATCTTTAACCTGGTAGAAGCTGACATGGAACCCATAGGGTATGAATGTCCGCTTCTTATCTTTAACAAGAGAGGCATTGTAGCCCTGCAAGATAGTTTGGTAACATATTTCCCCTAGTACCAGTTGGTCGGGGACATATATAGGTAGAAAATGTGGTTCTCCTGTGGCGCTGAAAACCTTGATGTAGGTTTCGCGCTCGTCCAGGTACCAGTGACCATCTTTCGATATAACCTTTTTGGTCGCATGAGACAGCCTTGGGCACTCTTTCTTGAATAGTAAAAAATGAATAGGTGCGATAAATTGGTCGCAAATGAGAGAGTAGGATATTTTATACTTGTTCTCCCACAAGATGCCAAAGTAGACATGGACCGGGAGCTCGAAATTGTGCCAGCTTAGGTTCATTCAGGCGAAGGAATTTCTTGCATAGATGACGTCCAATAAATAAGATGTCATGTAGAAGGTAGGAGTTTCTCCTTCCTTCGGCTGTTGAGCTTGTAGAATGCAAGTGCTAAGCTGTTTGGAGATGATAGAACCCTAGTTGAAGCTTGTTCCAGAGATGGTGGTAGTATAAGCCAAAGGCATCCATGCCTCCGAAAATCTGGACCAATCTTTCTCTCCATGCAACCGGCAAAGGAGATCCATTAGATAGATATAAGGTTCTCTGAGGTTGGTCGTCAGGTACCAGCTGGAGTTTCGGTTGGTGAATTTTTTTTCTTCTCTCCACTAGGATGCCATGATTTTGTTGGTGTCGTGCTTCTGATAAAACTTTACAAAAGAATCTGTGCTAAAACATTCATCTGGCTCCCTGATCTTGTAATACTTTTGGACTTCTACTCGGAGGAAAACCTCGATGATTTGACCATTATCATCATTAATTACACACTTTTGTGCATCAGTGTGATCAATGAGCTATTTCAAAAGCTCGATGCAAGGGAATACCGGAGTCCTTCTCACCACCATGTGTAGGTAATCCTTATGGATGTTGATGAAGACCTCGTCGTCCATCTTCCTTGTGTCAGGATCGCTATGCGGGGCATATTTGGGGAATTTTTCATGCTTGATTTCCTTGAACAGTTCTTCCCATAGCGGGAATGTTTTCTTGGTCCCAATGTTCACCTCTGTGTCCCCAAAGTCTGAGGGCTGAGTGAAGGATTCTTTAGTGATCTTCTTGATGATGGGCACTGGCTTGGAAGTGAATTCCAATTTTCTTGCAATGGCTGGGGAGGAGCCCTCTCCTGCTTCTGATTCTTACAGCTTTGGGACTCTAGGAGATTTCCTAGTGGTAGGTTTCTTTGGAGGCATCGTTCCTACAACTGAAGACACTAAATTAGGACTGGCACATAGAGTAATATTAGATCCTAATTCACATGTGAGGTGGAAACAACAAAACCCAGACTGGTACATACCTGTATGCTTGCTAAACTTTGTTGCTTAATACTCACTATACCTTGGAAGTTTTTTTCGGGTCGTTCATCTCGCTCCTGTGGATGTTCTGGAATTATTTGCATGCAGAATGCTTTGGCTCATAATAATTCAGGTTAATATAATGAGAGAAAACTTACCAATCACATCAAGTTGTTAATACAAGTAATCGGACGAAATTTAAAACTACTTACCGCCAAAGCTTTGTAATCAATTTTACGTAGGTTGACGGCAGAGGCGCGAAGGGATATGCATTGTATCTATAGGTTAAAATGGTCATTTCACTTTGTGTACGAATTAGAAACTAATGCACGATCTTGGAATTAATTAATTAAATAAATGCATCATATCTAGTGTATCTTAGAGCTAAAACGTCCCATCGTGTTATTTTCTAAATGGGGAAGTCAAGGATTGGTGCAGAGCTATTGCCAACATCGACTACTTTTGTCAGATGGTTCTGACGTGACACATGATGGGTAAAGACCGGTGACTTGACTCATGAGTTCCAACAAAGGTGGTAACCTTCTTTCAGTTACGCGCTTCCTAACCAAGCCTAGGAATCACCGATGCCGATATGTTTTTACAGGATCGGTCATCGATGATTTTATCACATCCTGTTCCTTTGGCTAGCTTATTGGAAAATCGTCGATGCTGAAATGTTTTGGGAGTCGATGGTCTAGAAAATGTTTTACTCTCCTTATGAGTTTGGCTCCTCACAAGTCGTCGATGCCAAGATGTTTTTACACGATCGGTCGTCGGCAATTCCTCCCTTTCCCCGCAAACGACTACTTCCTTTCATGTTTCGCCGATGCCGAATGAAATCGGTCATCGACAAATTTCTTGTGCAATTCTTATCAAGAAAGAACTACTCCCTTTTTACCAACGTCGACGAAAATTGGCAATCGACTTCCTTAGTTTTATGGGACGATTTTCTTTCATCTCTGATTCTTCCGGGTG
Source organism: Picea sitchensis (assembly GCA_010110895.2). Lineage (NCBI taxonomy): Eukaryota > Viridiplantae > Streptophyta > Pinopsida > Pinales > Pinaceae > Picea > Picea sitchensis. The sequence goes on from SNQJ01S0065653.1 coordinate 54,581, forward strand.
CCGAATTTTGGACGCGTTGAGTGAAACGATTTGGTCCTTGATTCTTTAATCAAAAGTTAATCCTTTAAGTTATGATGGTTTAGACATGTTCAAGGAAACTTTTAAAGAGTCAAGGAGAGCTTGCAGAAAACAACAATAGGTGAAAACAACATTGTTCCGAAATAGACACTACCAAAATATTAAGTGGTACCCAAAAAGTAAAATTTGGCAAAGACATTTTTTAGGGTGTGTTGAAGCTCAACAAATGGCGATTTACTGGGCGAAAGCAGAATCTTCGTTCTTCCTTTTATTTCCAATAAACCTGACTTATGTCCTCCCCCTTTTTGTTTATATTTATTTATTATTATTATTATTATTATTATATATATATTTTATTGGAAATATTGTTTTAGGGCCTGAACATTTACTGGGAAGGTGCCAGGCTCTCCCCCCAAATTCTGTAATCGATAAATGCCTGCCCCTATCTTTTCAGTGACCTAGAAAAGTCCCAGCCACAGGTTCTGAAACTTAGAATGCTTCCCTTTTGGTTCATTCGCTCTGTCCCATTTTAGTACTAAGTCTCCTACCTCAAAACTCTTTTCTTTGGCCTTATGCTTATCGAACCATCGTTTCACTATTTGTTGGTGATTTAGGAATTTTGACTTAGCCTTCTCTCTCTCTTCTTCCAGCATGAGTAGAGTATTGATTCTTTGTTGCATGGCCAATGAGGGTTCCTCGTTGGAATCTTGGGCCAATTGAAGAGATGGAAGATAGAGCCCATTTGGGAGGATGGCTTCTTGCCCGTAGACCAGAAAGTACGAGGAGTTTCCTATGGCTTCTTTGGGTGTGACCCTATCGGCCCATAGGGAATTATGAAGTTGATTATGCCAATTTATTTGGTTATATGTAACTGTCTTCTTTAATATCCTTACCATATTTTTGTTAGTCGACTCTGCCACACCATTTCCCTGAGGGTAATAATTTGCAGAGTACTTGATTATGATTCCTTTGTCCAGAGAAAGCTCTGTCAATAGTGTAGAGCAGAAGTAAGTTGCATTATCAAATACCATAACAAAGGGGAGGCCAAACCTTGTGATTAGTTGTTATTCTATAAATTGAATCACTACCTTCTCGTTTACATGAGTTAGAGGGATGGCCTCCACCCATTTTGTGAAATAGTCGGTGGCAGTAAGAATGTACTTGTGCAATTTAGAAGAGCTAGGCATAATTTCTCCTATGATATCTAACCCCCACTGCTCAAAGGGCCTCAAAACAGTCATAGGTTGAAGTGGGACTGCTTCCCTTTTCTCCTTTCCAACGCTTATTTGACAAGTCTTACAGTTTCTAGTGTGAGTATGTGTGTCCTTGAACAAGGTGGTCAGTAATAGCCGGCTCTTATAATCTTATGAGCGGTGGTGTTTCCAGAAAAATGTCCTATGGTGGGGTCATTGTGAAGTTCCTTTAGCACCTTATCAGTGTCTCCACACTTGAGACACATCAACAATACCCCTTCATAGTTGATCTGGAAAAGCACTGAATTTATAAGATGATATTGTGCAGATTTTAATCTAAGGGCTCTTCTCTCTCTAGGGTTGAGGTTTTCATGGCAAGTTCCGTGATGTAGTAGGTAAGCCAAGTCCTTGTACTAGGAATCTCATCCTGGGGAGATGTATGCTACTTCTCCACACCATAGAGCTATTTCATTCTCCCACCCGGAGTCTTCATTTACTTGATCCTGGGCTTTAGCTGCGAGCTTACACAGACCTTGTCCTTTTACTATCTTGGCAGGTTTTATGTCTAGATCAAATTCTTGGACTACTACCATCTAGTTCCCTCTTCTTTCTCCCATTTCTTGTTGGGTGAACAAAGATCGGACTGCAGGGTGTGGTACAATCACCTTAGTGTGATTCTTGAGGATGTAAGACCTGAAATGATTTACTACCTTATAGACTGCGTAGGCCTGCTTATCTATGGAAGGATAGTTGAGCTCAACTCCTTGAAGATTAGTGCTCATAAATGATGCTGGGGCTTCATTTCTGTCATCATCCTTTTGAGTTAAAACCGAAGCTAGATATTGGTCAGAAGCGAAGGTATATAGATTAAAGTCTCTATTGAAATCAGGACTTCGCAACACCGGAGGTCGGGATATGGAAACTTTGATGTTGTTGAAAGTGTTTTTTCGTTCATCAGCCCACTTAAATTTGGCATCTTTGTGAATCATCTTTTGTAAGGGTTTGATAATCTCGGCGAAGTCGGGAGTGAAGTTCCTCACGAAGTTGATTTGCCCCAAGAAAGACTGCATGGCCTTCTTGTTATGAGGTAGCGGAAGTTGTGCTATGGCCTTAATCCTTTCGGGCTCTATGCATATACCTGCTTGAGATATAATATTACCTAACAACTTCCCTTCTTCAAACCCGAAGATAGTTTTCTTAGGATTTAATGATATACCATATTTCCTGCATCTTTCAAAAATCTGAGTTAAGTGTTGGATGTGTTCCTCCCTATTCTTCGAATACGTCGTTAGGTCATCCAAATATACTAATACACACTTTTTTATAAGCCCCTGGACTTCCACATCCATGGCCCTCTGGAAGGTTGCTCCCGTGTTAATTAAGTCGAAAGGCATGCATTTATAAGCGAAGGTTCCCCATTTGGTTCGGAAGGTAGTTTTCAATCGATCTTCCTTCGAAACCAAAACTTAATTGTATCCTGAGAAACCATCGAGCAAAGAAAATATCTCTAAGCCCGACACGGTCTACAGGAGTTATTCCATTGGCAAGACATGATAATTGTCCTTCTCTAAATATTTATTGAGGTTCCGAAAGTCTACGCACAATCGGATTTCTCCCGATTTTTTCCTCACTGGAATGAGATTTTCTACCCAGGTAGAGGACCTAACCTGGAAAATTATCTTTGCATCGAGGAGTTTCCTCAATTCCTGATACATGATAGGTTCTAATGAAGGGTGATATTTCCTGAGTTTCTGTTGGAAATGCTTGACTTCAGGTTCCAGTGAGATGGTGTGCTGAATAATACGAGTATCATACATTTTCAACTCCTTATAGGACCATGCAAAAACATCCTGGTATTGTCTAAACAGCTTGAGGTAGGATTTTATTTCTTCCTTAGATATATTTTTGCCGAGGTTTACATTCCTTGGGTTCTCTAGAGTCCCAAGATTCACATTTTCATGGAGGGGACAAGAGCTGCCATTCTTTGCACTTTTAGGACCTTTGAATCATTCCTTTAGATCAAACAGGTCTTCTAGATTAGCTACCCCTTTCGGGATCGTATCGGCCTTTGATCTATCAGTATGTCAGTCTTCCATAGGACCCATTTCCATTGAGTTCTCTTGGAACTCTTCATCATCAATAGAGAGATCTTTGAATTTTTCCTGATTGGTCAAAAAACTTATGCTCTGTTCATCCCCTTTGAAGAATTTCCAATTAGAAATGTTATTAGGTACCGATGGCTTGTAGATCAGTTCTACAGTGAATCGGGAGGCTTCATAATCTTCTAAAGGTGATAGTCTAGAAGCGACTTTGGCTAGGGAATCGACAAGGGTAGTCTTTGCTCTGGGGATTGTGGTAATATTGAAATCTTCAAAGCGTTCTATTAACCTATGCACCTCTTGCTAGTAATTCTTAAGATGAGGGGAGTTGCAGTGTATAGTGTTCCTCATTTGTCTAATTATGATTTCTGTGTCTCCGAAAACCTTTAATTCTTTGACATTAAGATCTATGGATTTCTTTAACCCTTGCATGAGGGCTTCATACTCAGCAGTGTTGTTGGTGCACTTGAATTCTAGCCTACAAGACAAGAAATGGCATTTCCCCTTTTGATTGATGAGGATGCACCCTACTCCCAAACCCTCTTGTGACTTGGATCCATCAAAATAAAGGGTCCAAATTTGTGAGTGATGATTTCCATTCCAATCAGTGTTTTGTTCTTCGATCTTTTCTTTTAGAAGACTTAACACTAGGTCTTGAAAAAAGAGAGAATCTTCCATCGGCATCGAGAATTCTTCTTGAAAGGTCATTTTAGAGTTTTGGGTAAGCGGAAAATTGGATATGAGGGGAGGGAAGCTCCCAAAGTAGGAGTCACGAGAATAATTACCCAATATGGGGAAATCAATGGAGGTTGGTTCGTTCGGGGCCTCTAGATCAGTGATTGTATGCTTCAGATATCTCTCCCTATCAATTTGGATCATGTTCTTGTATCCTTTCAGTGGTAGCTAAAGGTGTGCCCAGCCAGTACTAAAGTATCCATTTATCTTTTCGGACCAATCTTGGCTCAATAATAGCCCATATGCCTCAGGGATATCTACTACGATGACATCAATCACCTGCATGAAACTAGGATGTGTCGCTATCCTGACCATCACATCTTTGAGTTCCCCTATAACCTTGACCTAGGTTTTGTCCAGTTGTATGACATGCTTATCACTTTTTAGAGGGACAACACCTAATTTATTACAAATGGCCAAGGGCATGACATTAGAAGACACTCCAGAATCTACCAGACAATTGTGAAGATTCCTATTGAAGACTTCAAACGTTAAAAGGAAAGGAGGCATGAAAGGTCTCTCCTTCCTGCCTTCTAAGAAAGTGTTTATCATTGGTTTTCTTACCAAATTTGTAGGCAGTACATTCTTCTCTTGACCATCGTCAACAGTCTGGGTTTTTACTGAACTCAGAGCTTGCAACAGAAGGTCTTTCTACTGAGGGATTCTACATACGTCCATAATTGATATATTAGCTTTCAAATTCTTCAAATCTTCGACTACGTTATAATCTAGCTGAGGAAATTCCTGTGTATGAATGGTTAGAGGCTTCTTACCAAGAGAGAAAGGCATTCTCGGGTGATCGGGAGTTGATTTACTTTGTGAGACCCGGGTGGCATCAGTATCATTTGGGTCGGATTGACCCTTACTACATGTTTGTACCACCGATATCTCTATGGGTGGTGCCTAAGGTTCAAACAGATCATCCAAAGACACGATCACGTCGGGATCCCATATCAGCATGGTTGTGTCTTGTGGTGGGTCCACCTCTTCCTGATCGACAATGTTAAAGGCCAAACTGTTGGATGGTTCGGTCAGAGAGACTTCGCCAAGAAAATGATTGGCCATTAAATTCATGGCATGGACCCACTGAGGACATTCCCTTTCTGAATGGTTCTCTTGGTGGTAAGTACAAAAATAATCAGACACAACATTCCCTAAGTCAATGTTTAGGTTGGTTGGGGGGGTTCAATTGCTTTGAAAGGATGGTTTCTTTTAAAGAAAGGCTTATAGGGCCTTTGGCCTTGGTTTCCCTCACCCACATTCCTTTTCATATCTGTAATCTCATTTGATAGTTTCTTGAACATGCATTGCAGGTCTTCTATATCTCCATTACCCTTATCTGGAGTTAGTTCAATCGGCTTTCTTGACGGTCTAGTCAAAAGGAGTCCTCTCCTTTGAGGGGGTTGGCTTTCTTTTCTTGCTAGAGATGCCTGGCCTTCTTTACACCCTTTCATATAGAGCTCTATCATATTGGCTTCTTTGAAATTCTCCATGAGGGTTTTCTTAGCATCTCTTTTAACGAACATGGAAATAGAGGCAGGAAGAGCGTTAACATAGACCTCAATTTGCAATTCTTGAGTCGATTTCGCCATTGGCTGAAATTTGTTTAGTATAGTCGTGAATCTTTGGCCCTTTCCTTTGGGTTCATGGTGGCTACGAATAATTCGTCCATAAGGGCTCCTGTGGTAGTTTCTTCGAAAAATTTGTCTAGGAAATCCTTTTGGAACTTACTCCAGCTGGTTATGGATCCTACTTGCAAGTTAAAATACCAAGTGGAAGACGAATTATTAAACGTGTAGGGAAATAGTATACATACCATGTCTTCATGTTGAATGTTCATAATCCTGATTGCGAGTATGAACTTCTTGATATGATCTTCGGGCAATCCTAAGATTTTAGGATCATACTTGGGGAGCAACTTTTCAGGGTGTTGAGGGAGATTGTGTACTCATCCAGGGATGGCCATGGCGTCCCCAACCAACCAAGGTTGGTTGTCTTGAAGTGGAACTTCTCTTTCCTCC
>SNQJ01S0065653.1:94427-109270 GCA_010110895.2 Picea sitchensis
AGACGTAATGTTTTCAATGTAGTGTCTCGTTTTTGCTGTTGTTTTTTTTCTTTGAGTATATGTAGGAAATTTTTCCATTGTTGAAAGGGTTGATGGTTGAGCTAGGCTCCTGATTGTAAAGTTTTGATGAAGCACTAGTTTCTCTAGTTATGTATTAGCACTTGAGACTTCTTGTCTAATGAATGTCAGCCTATTTCCATCTCTCTATTAACACTGTGTTAGAATAGCTTGGAATTGGAGGATCCAGTCGAGTTGCGTTGTTATAGGATGATGTATGTTTGATCACTGTGATAGTTGCACCGTTTCTAATCAGTTCTTGTATTTTCTCAGCGTTGAATGACTTGGAATTGGAAGATCCAGTCAAGTCACCTTTCAGTTCCTTGAAACTATGAACCAAGGGGATCTTGTCTTCTGAGTTTTTCCTCCTCAAGCTAATGGAAGGTTTGATGCCTAGAGAAGTCTTGTTCACTTATCCTACCAAGTCTTCCCTCTACTCATTTTATACTCAACCTACTAACGGAAGTTACATCAAGACCTCACCTGTTCTTGCATGCCAGGCCTGGTTTTATGATTAAAGTGATATCTTCCTCGGTCTCTATCCATTCGACCACCTCCATTAAATTATTCGTGACCTAAAACTAATGGGGGTTAGGCTCTGCTCCTACCGTAATCCAGGAGTGATTTCTGACACTAACATTTATGGCGTCGTTGTCGGGGATGAAGTTGAATATTTTCCTCGGGATTGAATGACAACGATTAACTGATTTTGAAGGTGCATCAGATATCAAAACTATTGAGATTTCTACTATGGACCTGGCGACTCCACTGAGGTGACTCCACTGGAGTGACTCCATTGATGCAAACCCAGAGGTGACTCCATTATTTCAGTCGTGGCTTCTAGAGGCAGACATATAAGGTCTACTTCTCAGCTGCCTTTAGCGCCACATGAAGATGACCCAGAGAACATTATAAGAAAGCGAAAGGCCTTTGGAGGAGGTACTTCTACTGCTAAACCAACTATTTCTGATGATTTTCATGATTCTATAGAAACTCCAACGCCTGCATCTCATTATGTTTTGTTACCGTCTGTTGGATTTTCCCATAGTTTAAATTTTGTGAGTGTTCCTAACGAGTTTTCTCCTCCTGGTCTTGAATTGGAAGGAGAAAATATTGTCACTCCCCTCTCCCCCGAGGTGGTACCCTGATTCAGGCCCAACACCTCAGAAGATATTTCTACCTCGGGTTTTACCACCCCTTCTCCTATTACTACTTATGCTAAAGAAAGGGAAACTTTTGTTCCTTTTAGCCCTCAAGATTGTTCTCCAAATTCCCTAGTGTTCCCCTTCCTTCTTGTAAGCTCGGTTCCTACCTTTTCGGTACGAACCTTGTCTCCTCCTGGTTCTCCTACACCTATTGTCCCTATGGTGGGTGCTAATCCCCCTGTAAAAAGAATGGATGCCATAGTGGCTACCAGATATTCCCCCTTAATCTAACCTCAGCCCATGAATCCTCTCCCTACTGGAGATTACTTGAAATATATGCCTAAATTCACTAGAGAAGAGGAAATAACTGTTAAAGAGCACCTTGTTTCCTTCTATAGTTATGCATACAACCTTAACATTGAAAATGAAGATGTCTGGATGAGAGTCTTTGTCCAGAGCCTTGATGGTGAGGTGAGGAAATGGTTTAAGGGATTGGTGCCTGGATCTATTGCTGGGATTGAAGCTCTAGATAATGCTTTCCTGAGACAGTGGGGAGATAAAAAATATTTCATGTATTACATGAAAGATTTGGGTCCTTGAAGAAAAAAGAAGGAGAGTATGTCTCTAACTTCTCCAAAAGATTCAATAAGATGTATAATAAGATCCCTGCTGAGATAAAACCCACATAAGCCTCTGCTAAAATATCTTATGTTAATGCATTTGACCCTAACTTCTTCCTTTTGTTGAGAGAGAGAAGAGCTACCTCCCTAGCTCAAATGCAAGATGCGGCCATAGAAGTGAAATCTAATGTATTGGTAGTTGACGGACTCGGAAATAAGACTGATGTAGACAGGAAAAAGGGAAGATTTGAAGCCTCAACTTTTGGCCCCTCTATGCCTCACCCTCAAGTAGATGAATTGACCAATATAGTGAAGTCTATGTCTGCAGAGACGGATAAAATGAAGGTGGAGGGGAAGCAAACATACAAAAATTATCAAAATGTCGAAAACAAAGGAAATTTTAGGAGGTCGAATAATAATTCTCCCCAGATGATGCAAAGGGACCAGAGGGGAAGAGACGGAGAAGATAAGAGGATTCAGGCTCCCCTTCAAAATAATTTTGTAATTAATGATGAAGAAGGGGAAATAGACGGGGTTGATCCTGAAATCCACTATTTTGGAGATACTTCTCCTTTTCCTCATCTCACTCAATCAACATACGAGTATTCTCTCATGGAAAGTCAGCTAAATGAGCTGAGTAAGGAAGACAAGGCTAGTAGTAGCCAAAACAGTTATAACCTAAGATCCAAGAAGAAGACAGGAGCACCTGACGTTCTTGAACAAATTACTAGAATAGAGAAACCTGCTAATGAAGTAGCAGACAACAACAAAGGTAAGAAGGGCCAACCCCTCTCTCCAATGGTCCAGATTCATGTTCTTGAAGTAAGGGAGATCCCAAAGCTCACATCCTCTTTTAACTTTGAGCATGAAATTCAAAAAATCCTAATCCATGTACCCCTCTCTGAACTGGTCAAACATGAAGTGTTCAAAAAACACCTCTCCGAGCTATTATAGTCTGAACCCTCATGCCACCCCACAGAATCAATCAATTTGCAATATGAAAAGCCTACAGTCATCCTAGGTCCTATGGTAGAATACATAAATGATTCATCCCCTCCCTTCTACACATCCTTGAACATACATGACAAGGTGTTGTACAACTGTTTGATGGATTCAGGGGCTTCCCACAACCTCATGCCCAAAACTGTCATAGAAGAATTAGGACTAGAAGTCACTAGAGCCTATCATGACCTCTATTCCTTCGACTCTAGGAAAGTCCAATGTCTAGGAGTCATTAAAGATATGGTTGTGACCCTTTTTCAACTGCCCATGAAAAGTGTGGTCATGGACATTGTAGTGGTAGATGTTCCCCCCAAGTTTGGTATGTTGTTATCAAGATCCTGGATAAAAACACTTGGGGGAACCCTGCAAATGGGCCTCACCTATGATACTATTCCAGTGTTTGGGGGGGAACATAGGAGACTATACAGAGAAGCCCAATTGGCCTACATAATCAGTGATGAAACCAATCCTACCAACCATCCTATCTTTGCTCTTGACACTAATTTGGGTTCCAGTTTACTACAGCTCACTAATGCTCCCAAGCCTCCTCTAAAACTCAGAAAAAAAACTCACTACTTCTCATGAAAAATCCTCCCCCACCACCTTTGTCTGGAAAATGTTCTTTGATGGAGCTTCTTCCAAGGAAGGTGTTGGTGCCAGAGTGGTTTTTGTGTCACCTGCTTAGGAAACCATATCTCCGTCATACAAGCTAGAGTTTGAAACAACCAACTATGTGGCAAAATATGAAGCTCATGTTTTAGGTTTAAGGGTTGCAAAGGAAATGGGAATTGAAGAGGTAGCAGTGTTCGGAGATGCAAAATTGATAGTCCAACAGATAAAAAATGCTTATCAGTCCAAGAATCCTCGGCTCAAGAGTTACAGAAATGAGGTATGGGACCTAATCGGCAGTTTCTTCTCAGCATTCAACATTTCATTCGTTCCAAGAGARAAKAACACAATGGTTGATTCTCTGGCTACATCAACAAGCAATTTCAAAGTGCCCCTGCCACCCAAACTCAKATATGTTATAGAAGTAAAATACAAGCCCTCCATACCTAACAATGTCAAACATTGGAAGGTGTTTGAGGATGATCTTGAGATCAAAATATTTCTGGAGACTGTTGAAGAATTTTCAGCACTGCATATTGATCAAGACCCTATTTATGAAGAAAAGCTTGATGTTGGTGATTTTTTGAGTAAGATTGGAAAGCATGACATTATGCAATTGTCAAGCAATCATATTCCAAAGGGATTGGTTCCTTTGGAAAGGATTTTTGATAGAAATGATGTGGCAATAAAGGGGAAAACCTCAAATGAGGATGTTGATACAACTGAGTGCAACATTGGCACCGAGAATGAACCAAAGTTCATCAAATTTTCAAGCAACCTGACAAAGGAGTAGAGGGTCGAATACGCTGAATTATTGAGGGAATTTACGGATGTTTTTTCCTGGACCTATGAATACCTCAAAACTTATGACACCTCTGTCATTGAACATAAAATCCCATTGAAAAAGGAGGCAAATCCATTTAGGAAGAAACTAAGACAGATCAATCCTATGTTGTTGCCTATCATGGAGAGAGAGGTAAAGAAGCTGCTAAATGCCCAGATCATCGTGCCTTTGAGATATTCAGAGTGGGTGGCCAACTTGGTCCCAATGAGGAAGAAGAATGGGGAAATTAGACTCTATGTTGATTTCAAGAACCTGAACAGGAGCTCAAAGAAGGACAATTACGCTTTTCCAAAGATGGAACATATATTGTAGAGGGTAACAAGAGCATATAGGATTTCCATGATTGATGGTTTCTCTTGCTACAATCAAATCTCTGTTCTGCCCGAGGACAGAGAAAAGACACCGTTTACCACTCCATGGGGCACATTCATGTATGTTAAAATGACCTTTGGATTGATGAATGCGGGGGGGAATTTTTAGTGAGGCATGGACATAGCTTTCATTGGGGAAAAGGATAAGTTTGTGGTCACCTATCTGGATGAAATTACAGTCTTTTCCAAATCTGATAAAGAACATTGTTGTCATCTGAGGAAGGTTTTTCTAAAATGCAAGAGGTTTGGCCTTTCATTGAATCCCAAAAAATCTTTGTTTTCCATGAAGGAGGGAAAGTTGTTGAGCCACATAGTATCAGCAGTTGGAGTCAATATTGATCCCAGTAGAGTTGAAGCGATCCAAGCCTTGTCAATCCCAAGATCCAGAAAAGAAGTTCAGTCTTTCCTTGGTAAAATTAATTTTCTAAGGAGGTTTGTTTCTAACTTTGTTGAGATGGTGAAGTTTATAACAGCCATGTTGAGGAAAGGAAATGAAGTTAGGTGGACTTATGAGTCTCAAAATTCCTTTGAGAAGATAAATAAATCCTTGACTGAAGCTCTTTTTCTTATTAGTCCCAACTACTCAAAATATTTCCTTATTTTCTCCTTTTCTTCATCTGACATAGTGGTTGTTGTTTTACTACAGAAAACTGATGTTGGACTGGAGAAGCCTATTGCCTTTTTAGCAGAGCATTAAGGGATGCTGAGGTCAGGTATGACATCATGGAGAAGCATACCTATGCCCTGGTGAAAGATCTTAAAGATTTTAGAGTCTATGTCCTACAATCAAAAATCATTGTCTATGTCCCCTCAACTGCTGTAAAGGACATTCTTATTTAGCTTGGCATAGATGGGAGAAGGAGTAAATGGATAGCCAAGATCCTTGAGTTTGATCTAGAGATAAATCCCACCAAATTGATCAAAGGTCAAGGTTTAGCCAAGTTTTTGGCTAAAGAAAATTGCAAAGCTTTGGGGGTAAGTTTCATCAATGAATACTCAGAAAGTCAGTGGGATCAGCTGTCTGATGCACACCCTCAATAAGAAACCTCATTGGCACGATGTCCTTGGTACAAGGATGTCATATATTTTCTGCAAGAGTTATGGCCTCCTGATGGCCTACAAAGGAACAAGGCAAGAGCTCTAAATCTCAAAGAAATCAAATATTGCCTTGTTGATTGAGTTTTATATTGTAAAGACCCCCTGGGGGTGATTTTAAAATGTATGAATCAACAAGAGGCCCAAAGGATCATTGTTGATTTTCATGACAGCCTATTTGGAGGGCACCACTTCTGGAAGACCACAGCCTACAAAATTGTCAGCACTGGGTAGTACTGGCCCACCTTATTCATTGATGTCTTCAGAGAGGTCAGAGCCTGCATCAAATGCCAAAGGTTCTCAGGAAAGAAACAACTCAAATCTCTGCCATTAAATCTTGTGGTTGTTTCAGGACCTTTCCAGTAGTGGGGCCTAGACTTTATTGGGGAGATCCATCCTACATCCAGTGGACAACACAGATGGATCCTAACTGCCATAGATTTCTTTACCAAGTGGATAGAAGTTATCCCCACCAGGAGTGCTTCCCATAAGGTAATCATTAGGTTCCTGGAGGACCTCATCACAAGATTTGGCTACCTAAGCAAGATTGTTACTGATAATGCAACATCTTTCAAAGTCGAACCATTGGTCAAGTCCTGTAAGCAATTTGGAATCAAATTGATTCACTCCACCCCATACTATCCCTAGGGAAATGGTTTAGCAGAGTCCTCCAACAAAAGCCTAATAAGGATCATCAAAAGACTGTTAGAGGACAACAAAAAGGCCCGGGATTCAAATTTGAAATTCGCTCTGTGGGTTGATCGAGTGACCACAAAGAGATCCATAGGCATCTCCCCTTTCCAATTGGTTTATGGGAAGGAAGTTTTTTTTCCTTCTCAGCTAGCCCTGCATGTAGCAAAATTCCTCCAGGATTATCAAGGAGAGCCTGATGACATGATCAGAAGAATTCAACAGCTGATAGAAGTCCAGCAGGCCAGAGAGAAGGTGATGAACAAACTTTAGGACCATCAATAGAAGATCAAGTAGGCCTTTGATAGGAAGGCCAAGAAGGAATATTTTCAGCTGGGAGATCTGGTACTAAAGTGGGATGCTCCCAAGCATGACAAGGGAAAGCATGGAAATTTTGAAGCCCTATGGATTGGACCCTTTAAAATCTCTGAAGTATTTTCAAATAATACCTACAGGTTGCAGGATTTGGAAGGTGAATAAGTTTTAAATGGCCATGTGAATGGGCATTTCTTGAAGAAATTATTCTCTTGAGCCACACATGGCTCTTCTGTGTTTGTAAATATTGGTTTTCTTTTTATCTTTAAGTTTTAATAATGACTCCATAGCCCAACAACAAGGCACTAAAGCTACAAAAGAGTTCTGAGCAGCCCACAAGGGGTGTGACGTCCCCCATGGAACCTAATGTTAGCACATAATCATGTATGGGGTATTTTCCTAAAAGAAACATCCCCTTGGGTAAAAAGAAGGTCAGGAGGTGGGCTAAAAACCCATTTATCCCAAAGTTTTCAAGGTAGGCGCATTATTTCAATGAACACACAGATCTGGATGGCCAAGATCTGCGTGCCCAGATCTGCGGTTGAAGTTCCATTCCGGAGCCCCCTTGTTGTTCTACCTTTAAATGGAGGGGGGGTCCATAATTGGGTGGGTATATCTCAATGGTCAATATTCGGGTGCCTAGATCTACGACGCACAAATGATTTCAAACCCCCTTTGTCGTTCTGCCATTAATAGAGGGGGTGGGTATGGAATGGGGTGGTTTTGTCAGGGACCCCCTCCTATTGTGTCGCCTCCTGTTTCATCTACCCCCTATCTGGTAAATCATTTCCCACCTCCTGTTGCCACTTACCACCTCCATCTCCCCATGCCATCTGTTCTCCACTCATCCATGTGGCATGGTCCTTTCCCTTTCGCTCCCTCTCATCTTCCAACATCTGTCCCTCTCCCTTCCACGACGTCCCGCCATAAGCTACATGTCCTCCCTCGACCAATCATATCATGTCACCTTTTCTCCTTTCTTCTATCACCCTCTTGCCTCCTACCATGTGTCTCACCCCCATCACCTCCTTGGAAACTTCCCTTCCCACTTCCATGCTGAGCATGTCAAAACATCCCCCCCTGACCTTCATTCATGCACCTCTTCCCATCATGTTCCCCATTCATCGCACCTACCTACAAGTCTTTCCAAGGAGTTGGTTGGCAGATCCAGGTGTCACCGTGAGAAGACCTCCATGTCCCAAATAGCAGAGTTGGTCAGGGTTGTTCTTGATCCCAAGGAGGCAGTTATTAAAGTTGTTGTTGGTGGTTATAAGTCGTCTCCACCATAAATGGAAAGTCCAGAAAAATATTAAAGGCTTGTCATTTCGTTCATAGGGCTTCCAGGAGTCTGATCACATCTGACATAAGTGCATGATCGTTTAGAAGACTTCATGCATAGACTGCCAGTAGACATGCAAATGCAATGTTTTTAATCCAGTGTCTTGTTTACGCTGTTGTTGTTTTTCTTTGAGTATATGTAGGAAATTTTGCCATTGTTGAAAGGGTCGATGGTTGAGCTAGGCTCTCGATTTTAAAGTTTTGATGAAGCACTAGTTTCTCTGGTTATGTATTGGCACTTGAGACTTCTTGTCTAATGAATGTCAGCCTCTTTCCATCTCTCTGTTAACACTGTGTTAGAATATATCAGAATTGGAGGATCTAGTCGAGTTGCGTTGTTATAGGATGATGTATGTTTGATCACTGTGATAGTTTCACCATTTCTAATCAGTTCTTGTATTTTCTCAGCGCTGAATGACTTGGAATTGGAAGATCCATACAAGTCACCTTTCAGTTCCTTGAAACTTTGAACCAAGAGGATCTTGTCTTTTGAGTTTTTCCTCCTCAAACTACTGGAAGATCTAATGCCCAGAGTAGTCTTGTTCACTTCTCCTACCAAGTCTTCCCTCTGCTCATTTTATACTCAACCTACTGACGGAAGTTAGATCAAGACCTCACATGTTCTTGCATGCCAGGCCTAGTTTTCTGAGTAAAGTGATATCTTCCTGGGTCTCTATCCATTCGACCACCCCCAATTAAAATATTCATGACATAAAACTGATGGGCATTGGGCTCTGCTCCTGCAACAATCTGGGAGTGACTTCTGACGTTAATAGAAGGAACAATTTATTTCCCCAAAAAGATGATCCCAAATACAAATACACATAGATTGAAAAAAAAATGAACTTAACATAGTTATTCTATCCAGAGTGAAAATATTTAAAGTGGATGTTACAATGATACAGACTTTAGTCGTTCCTCTTCTTTTTTCCTAATTGTAACATATGCACTATTTTTCATCTTTGCATAATGCTCAAAAGAGAAATTTGGTGATATGTGTAAACCATCTATTGATTTGACTATTGATATGGATGTGAAGGTCAACCCTTGCTGCTCTTTCTTTCAAATATTAATTGTTGCATGTTCTAAAGTCAACCCCTGTGATTTATGAATAGTAAGGGCCCACGCAATCTTCATAGGAGTTTGTTTATGATTTCCTCTTATAACGGGTGTGATTGGTACAATGTTTGGATTTATTGGGTAAAAAGTTACACCAATGTACTTATCAAAAAGAAAAGTTGTGTACATTGGAAGTTGAGGAGGATTTGAGCCCGACAAATAGAATATATTCTTAATATAACCAAGAGCACCATTCACTCAGCCAGCTTCAACCCACAAGTTACATGTCAACATGACATGTTGTCCAGGGGATAAGAGAACTTCACATTCCAATTGATCATCATCAACACCAAGAATTTATGTTCGTCGTGTATGTTCAGCAACACATCGTGAAATTGGATAATTTAGTGATTTCAACATCTTCCTATTATGTAAGTCGACCAAAATATTTGTTGGGAACAAATGAAGTGATGAATTAAATAAACTCCTTTTTCTGAATAAGAAAATCCATACCAACCCGTGACATAAGAAGCCCCCAATCATCAAAAAAAGGTTTTGTATTTCTTATGTTCATTAATAGATTACAAAAAGAATATTGTTTCAGTCCATTTCCTTATTGCCAGAATATTGTATATAATGTGACAACAATGTTGATTTTTTTCCATAAAACTTTCCCCACTGTATTACCTGCATACAAAGGCTTATCTTTGACAGGATTCAGTTGACCAAGGTCACCCAAAAGAATAATAGATCTACCACCAAAAGGAGAAGATTTATTTTCCATAAATGCTTCTCGTAATCTAGAATCAATCTCTATGAATAGCCTTGGTCCTAAAAAGCTCATTCCATCTATCAAAATATATCGAATATGCCTCATTTCCTCTTGAAATATTGCTAGAGACTACCCTTGTAGTGGTCGCATATCCTTAATAGGAATTTTCAATGCTAAGTGTTGTTAGAATATAATGGATGTGCTCATTTAACCATAGACAATATAGCAATAGTGTCACCCAACCATAGGTCGAAGCCACCCCCAAGCACCTTAACCTTGACAGAGAATCATTCCGGAAGAAAACCCTAGGCTAGATAGCCAAACAAGATAGTGCACCTCTCTCTAGGGATAGCGCACCAAGAAATAATAACCAGAAGAGGCTAAGAATAAAGTCCAAACCATAACCAAGAGAGAATCCCAGCTAAAACCAAAATCTGCTAGTTATAATAGCTGCAACAACATCTCTTCTCCAAACTTGTGCACAAACTGGCCAATTGCAGTGTGCACAAGTGTACTTCTATAGTTCTGACAATATTGTCCAAAATGAATAATGACCTCCTATATTTATACTATTTCTAGCAGAATATCTAGGCCGACTTCTCATTCTGGGTGCTAATTTACTTAGTATATAGCATTTCCTTTAGCCGACTTCTTCTCTTGGAGGCTAATAACCTAATACAAATCTTCCTCTTGAGCCAACTTGTATTCTAGGGTTATTAGACAACTAATTATGGTTTCTTCTTGCTTCCCGAAATATTATATTCTCATCAGGGTTACACGTGGAGGTAAATACCTCCCACAACTACCATAATATCAACAGTCCCTCCTAGCTAGGGAGGTATTTGAAGGCAATGGTCTTGATCACAAACATACCATTGAATCGGTAGCATCATCATAGCCACACAGGCTATCTCATGATCAAATCCCAAGCACCATCATCACTCTCATTGTCATCTGACAATATCAACTGCATCATCTCCCGAAACCATACTCCGTATGAGTAATCAAACATGATGCTAAATAAGTCACTCACTCCAAGGAGTGATACAAAAGTCATTCTTCTAGTCTGGGCATATGTCCTAGAAGAATAGATGTTCTGGACAATTTTTCGTCTAGATAATCTATGTCCATCAGTATACTGAACATCCATCTAGATGATAATCATTTTCAATACTTCTGATAGTTTACAAGGAAATTAGAACAATGTCATTAAATAGAACACAATTGTGTCTATCCATAGTAGTACAAAACTACAATAAAATGGTATACTACCACACCAAGTAGCACACAACTACTTGATCAGTGAAATATAGTCATAATCAATGGAACACATCCACCACAGTATCATATATCTACTTTCGAGAGACATACAGTCTCCATGGAAATCATATCATCTGATATCAACCTGCACAGAAAAATAATGTCATGATATAAACTAAATCATCTGGGCCATTCTTCCACTCACATTTGTGAGATTTGGAAGAGAAACTTCCCTCAGAATGTAAAACATCAACGATGGGATATCTGAACTATTCTTCTCAAGCAAGGAAGAATAATTGTCCTGATTTCTAAGCCTGAACCATTCACCTATCTGGGCCATTCCTCCGACACTAAACAAAGTGCAACCTAGAGAGAATGAGTCTACCCTAGGGATTGACTGTCCTTGTTATTGGATAAATCTGTAAGCATGGACACAAACCGATCTCCCTAGATCCACCTGGATCTAGAACAAAGCATGACAGATTAATACTCTTTCCCTAGATTTTAACTATTGAATGAAATAGGAGGCAAGAACAAAGAACATATCTTATGATCGCTTCCTTTGGTCTTTGTTGCTCCCGCTTCACTCCAGTTCTCTCGTACAGTCAAGACCAAAACAATACAAACCAACCAGAGTGAAGAAAGCACAATCTATTCAACAGACAATCTATGTATATGATCAAGGAGTTATACAATAAAGTGAAATTAGCTTTATGGGAAAGGGACATATTACTGTATCATATTGATGGAAAGTAAAGATTACAACATGAGCCTTGATGTTGCAAACTTCTTTTCAATGACCCTTGTCTCTGACACACACACTTTCTCACTTGCATGAAGAATATCAACCACCTTTGATAAACTTGTTGTGGTTCTTAGCTGTTGTAGCATCAGTCCTTCACACAATCTTTCATCAACTCTCCAATGTCTTGCTTAACCTTGTTTGCTTCTAACCTTTTCCATGAGAATCCTCTCAATATATAGGAGAGAATGAATTAGTTACTTGGATAAGAATGATCCAAAAAATCAGGAAATCCAGTACTTAGATAACCATTCAAATGCCATCTCATCCTTCTAGAAGCATCAAGAATTCTATCTTTTTCCTTTCTTACAAAATAGTTCGCACCCTAGCAGTTCAACACAGTGCGAACTTCTCGCAACCTAGCTTAAGGAATCCTACGAGAATCATGCATTATCGCAGGAAAATGTATTAGCAGCTTGCAAACCTCCTTAAAAAATGATATTTCTGGAAAGAGAAGAAAGTAACTTTTCTCAGGAGAAAGTTCTTATTAAGAGCCTGAGTACACCATCATAAATACATCATCATGATGACTAAAATCATGGGTAACAGAATTCCCCCCAAAGTATAAGGTTGGAACCAGTGATAGCCGATAGACTTTGTAAGCTGCATGTGTGTGTCAAGAACCAGGAGCACATCTAGTCGAAAACCTACAAACACCCAAGCATCTGCAGAATATCATATATACCAATTCTGAGGTAGGCATTCCCATACTCAGATCACAGACTGATGACATTATAGACATGGGTCATGGCCACGAATCATACACTGTGGATCCATGCCGTCAAAATATAGCATAGCCACCAGAATACACTGTGGATCTATGCGAGAAATTTCAAATCAAGATGACATAGCCACGACGCATACACAGTGGATATATGTGTCGCAAATGATACATACTCCATCGCAATCTGGATCACAAAGATGATATCCAGGGTCTTCAATATCGTCACCCAAAGTACAAATCTAACCATGTGATTACATGTGTTGAAGTCGAACATGGTAGAAACCACTTGATTACCAGTCATTGACGAAACCATTAACAAGTGCGAGGGAAATCACCATTGATGTCAATGACTCCCAAGGTACCATAGTACAATCCATCGAGTGTGAATAAATGAGTTGATGTTGAACATCCGATGGAATCTTTCGATCAGGGCTCAATGATGTAAACCCACTGTCGAAAGTGAGGAAACCTGCCATTGAGGCATGCAAGTTCCAAGGTACCAAATAATTTCTAAGTCTGGATTCTGGATAATGAGCTGAAGTCGATGGAACAAAACTCGTCACAAGAGGGCCTTGATGTATCCCCCATCAATGACACGAAATGAGTAACAGAGTTTGAAGGTGAAAGAGAGCATTTTGCAAATTGGACTAGACATAGGGAAGGCCGACACAGAGAGAATGGATAACTGCAGATGGCCAACTCAATATAGGTTTTAGATGGACTTCTCTTGAACATATGAATGACACGACCAATGATTTGGAAGAATTGACTCAAAGACGACACATGGAATGACCTTGTAATCAATTGAAAGAGAGACAAATGGATTTCCCAAACGGGATTCAAATGATGAATAGGGGGTGTCATGTTCAAGAGTGACACTTACTGCCAATCAATATGAAGATGAAACATATCCCTTTCCCAAATTTTCCCCCACCATTACTGTCGAGCACCTCTTTATTTTTACGCAATCTTGAGGAGGATAACATATGCTTGTTGATATATGCTCATCCTTCGGACGAGTCCCTCAGAGTATTTTTAACGAACCCTAAGAAGGAGTGGTTCGGTCCCATCACGGGTCTGTCAATGTTTGTTTAACGAGTCCAGAGATAATAAACTCGAAGGTTTTTCAAGATTATAGAGTTTGGAAAAACACTTAAAAGAGAACTCTCTCAGTTCCTTTTTCATAAAATAGTCTGGACGAGACTGAAAAAGAGATAAATTATCGCTCACCAAACGCATACTTCAAATACTTTAGCGAGCATGAAAATAGCAAGGTTGCTCGACAATCTTTTCATGTTTAGAGAGTCTAAAAAGAGCTTAAATAGGACTCCAGGGGGGTTCCTTTTTCGTATAACCTTGTTGAGCCCGAAAAAGTGATAAAAGTATGCTCGATCACATTCTCATGTATTTACGAGTGCAAGAACGGACAAAAACGACGCTTGAGGTTTTATGTAAAAACCATAAAAAACAATAAAAAACACGCCATAACGAAGAAAAATATGTCCATAACCCTGTATTGAATCATCAAATTCATCATGCCTGCAAGAAATACACTCAACACAACATTAGGGATTAGGGTTTAGTTAATAAATAATCAAAAAACCCAAAATGATATAGGAAAAGTAAATAAAATGAGTCAAAACTCTTTTTTACCATACCATTTTACATTTCCACTATTGAGCTCCAAAACCCCCTTTTTACCCTCCGAGTTTGGCGTCAATTTGCGGGAGCTACAAGAGACCATTCAACGAGCCATCTACAACATTAAGGTAAGCTCTTCATCCTTGACATTTTCATGGTTTAAATTTTTTATTTCATTGGTTAATTCTTCAGTTTCAAGTTGTTTTTTGAACCCTACATGTGCGTAGGCATTCTCGCAGGCAGCCCATACGGGGCCTGCGAGAATGATGTGTTCTCGCAGGTGAGATTTAAGCCGCCTGTGAGGTTCTCACACTGTGATAATGGGGCACCTTCGATAACCACAGAACCCAAAAAAATTTTAAACTTTTAGCCAAATGAAAAAACTCTAAAGCATGAAAAAGTTAGTAATCCTCCTTTTATGTTCCTTGTGCAGATATTTGACCAGCAACATGGTGCTTGAGTGGCGTGAAAGGGAACATGAAGAGGATAATGCAATGGT
>SNQJ01S0065654.1:0-24314 GCA_010110895.2 Picea sitchensis
GATATATACATAGAAATGGGGGAAGAGTAGAGGAGAGAGAGAAAAAGGTGGTAGATGTAGGAGAGAAAGAGATGAGATATAGTGGGAGGGAGGGGGGAGATAGAGGGAGGTGGGGTTAGAGAGAGAATGTATGAGTGTGAGAGTGGGGGAAGAGAAACAAAGTGGGGTCCTAGACAAGGACAGGGTGGAGAGAGAGTGAGATAGATTGTGAGTGGAGAGATAGTGAGAAGGAAGGGGAGAGAGAGAGAGGGAGGGAGGGGGAGTGGAGAGAGAGTGAGACTGATTGTGAGGGAAAGGGGGGTACATAGATACAAATCACTTAATGGGGGATAGAAAGTTCATGTGGGAAGAAGAAAGACGTAGACAAAGATGGGAGGAAGAGAGAATTAGACAAAGGATGGAGGTAGTGAGTGAGTGTGTTAAAGTGTGGGAGGGAAAGAGAGGAAGATGTAGAGGGGGGATATAAAATGTGTGTTGGAGAGTGTGGTGGGGATAAAAAGGAATACATAGAGGGAGGATTGAAAGTGTGTGTGATAGAGAGTGTGTGAGAGAAATAGAGGAAGAGAAAGAGGGGAGGTAGAGAGTCAGTGTGTTAGAGTGTGGGAGGAAGAGAGAGGAATACATATAGAGGCATTAGAAAGTGTGTGTGGGAGGGAGAGAGATAAAGTCATAGTAAGGAAATAGAGAGTGTGTGAGAGTGTCAGATGGAGAGAGAGAAAAATAGAGAGGGGGATATAGAGAGAGGTAAATGTAGGAGAGAGGGGTATATGTAGGAGATATAGTGCCACCACGGGGGGGAGTGTGTGAGAGTGTGAGAGGGGGCAAGAGACAAACAAAGAGGACAATGGGGACAGAGAAATACAAAGTGGAGGTGTAGATATATAGTGTGAGAGGGATGAGAGGGAGAAGGAGAAGCGGAGGTGTATAGATATAGTGTGAGAGGGATGAGAGGGAGAAAGAGAGGGGGGGGTAGAGAGAGGCATAATGAGAGGAATCAAAGAAGAGAGGGAGACATAGAAGGGGGGTAGCGAGAGAATAAGAGGAAGGTGGGGATATAGAGGGAGACATAGAGGGAGAATAGAGAGAGAAAGAGGCGAAGAGAGAGTGAGACTGAGACTAACAATGAGGAGAGAGAAAGAAAGGGTGGAATAGAGGTAGAAGAGAGAGGTATGTGAGGGACAAATGGGTAGAACGAGAGAAATAGGGATAGAGAGAGAGGGAGGGAGGGAGAGTGGAAGAGGGGGGGGGATAGAGAGGGAGTGGGTGTGAGAGTATAAGGCATGTTAAGGTAAGGTGCAACTCTAGGTATTTCCATGCCTTGTGATGTCTAAATATTTCCATGTCTAGGTATTACCATGTATAGAAGTGTGAGGGAGAGAGAGGGAGATATCCAGGGGGTTAGAGAGGGAGAGTGTGACTGAGATAGAGAGGGGGTGGTAGATGTAGGAGAGGGAGCACAAATATAGAGAAGGAAATAAATGATTTTTATGAGTGCGTGTACGCTTGTTTGAATTCAAATTTTTTGAGCGGGATTGACAAGGAGTATGTTGACTTGGTTAGCACAAATTTAGATTCAGGATGACAAACCTAGTGCTTCAGTCTGCAAATACATAACAACCTCCATTTTTATGAATACCACTCTATATCTCTATCTTTGACATTATTTTTATATAGGCTAAACAATTCATTTGTTGACAAAATTATATACATAGATCGAGTTGGATATGCAGATTTCAAATATATAATTTTATTATTAATATTATTCTTTACTATTTTTAATCTATTTTTGTCTTCCTATGTATCAAAATCCTAGAATACATACCTTTCTTATTTCTTCTATAATTTTTTCTCGACTTAACCATTTCTCAAATGAGTTATATGTAGTGCAAGAGGAGACTAATAACTACAATCTAAAAAAAATAAAAAAATAAATTGATCATGTTAAGATGCTTTTAGCCTACACGAACAACACACATTGTAATTTCAGGCATATATTCACTTTGATAATTTAAAAAAATATATTAAAATAATATTAAAATTCCCAAAAAATACACGGAATAAGAAAAATGGATTGTATACAAGTATACAATTTTTTGGAATGAAATTCCATCATTAAGACACCCAAAACATGCATGAACGAAAACATATACCTTATATTTTGTTGGAAAAATAAGACACCACTGTTAGAAAAAATCAAATTTGACCTAGTTATTCACAATTTCTATGAATAAAACTTGTATATTAGGAAATCTAATTCAATTTCCTACATTTCATCTTGTTACACCATATTCAAATTCATTATAAAAGTACGTTGAATAATCCCTCCAACTTAACATATTGTTGTTTTCTCAGGTTTGCACTGCCACTAACGCGTCATGAGAGACCATCATTATCTTGCACTCACCCTTATATCACATTGTGGTGTCAATCAAATGTGATGTGACACTTTCCTTAATTGTTATTTTGGATTAAAACATTCATCCTTTTGCATTAATGACCATGTCACATTGGGGCATTTATCAAATGTGATGTGACATTGTGATGTCCAATAATATTTTTGTCACATTGTGGACATTGGGGCTGCGACACTTGGGGATGACACATTTGGGGTTCTCGAGTGATCATTAGATTAGATCCAAGGAAACCCTTCTCACCCATTTCACAGTAGGCTAGGGAAATCAGTTTGAGACACATCTCAACTGATTCTGATGGTGGAATCACTAGGGCACAATTTTCCATTAGTAGAGGGGTGCATTCCCTAGGGGCATCCATCCGGGTCCAAACACACCAGTCGAGGGGCCTGTAAGTCACCAATACTGAGAGGGACAATAGGGTGCATTGTTCAAGACAATTTCTAGACCGATACGAGAGATCTATCTACTAGGGAAATCTTTTCGGACTTGTAGCAGTTACCGCGTGAGCTACAATAGCTTGTAGATCCACCTTTGATCCTGCAATGTCATCTATCATCGAGTATTATCATTTTATTTTTCTTATCGTATTCCAGCTAATATCCTTTTGTCATTGATCTAACTGAGTGATTTATTTTATTCTCATTCGCATTCGACATTGTACTCTGGAGATATCATAATATACGATTTATATTCTTCTGGGTCATTTACCATATATATACTCAATATATATGTTGTAAACAATTAATCCTACACACACATTACGATAGTTTCTCAGACTAGCCAAGTTAGGAACATTACAGTGGTATTAGAGCTTTAGTCCTGCCAGCCTATGACTAAAGACGATGAGTGGAGCAGAGGACCTAGGGGGTTGTCAACACATAGGTGATGAATATGTAACTTACAAAAGATGTAAGGAGGGAAGACCTAGACCTAATTTCCCCCTTTTCCTCCAAGCTCAGAGGAAGAGGAAGAGTCAAAGAGGGAAGCAGAGAGAAGGGCATAGCACGAGGCTGAGCATCAGGCAGAGAGGATGTTAGGAGACATATATGAGAGATGAAAGGGAAGTGGTAAGGCCCCCATGGGTAAGAAAGATAGACACATACTAAAATCTCAACCAGATGATCGAGATAGAGGCCATTAATTTCGATACCCTACACTTGGAGGCTGAGGCACACGATTCGTGGCATCATGGATTGATGATGTTGGGACACAGTCACATCACCTCCTACAGGGAGTTCATAGAGTGACTCATGGAAAAGTTTGTCAGGAGGGATCTTGAAATTCACTTGAGGGATCTAGCCCAGTTGAGACAAACTCGCACAATAGAGGCATTCATCATGGAGTTTCAGTGAGTAGAAGTGTCAGTTACAGATATATTAGAGCCCAATATGATCATGTTATTCACAGAGGGAATCTCAGAGCCCTTGATAGGATGGGTGAAGGGATACATTCCTTACACCTTGCAGGATGCCATCTTACACACTCGATATTTGATAGACTCAGTGCCAAAGAATAAACCCTTTTCCAAACCCTTTGTACCATAGAAGGACTGAGACAAGAAGCCATTCTAGAGTGAATGGAAGGGAAAGGAGAAGTTGGATGATGTGATGAGGTGAGAGATAATGAAGAAGAAAATTTGATTCAGCTGTAGAGACCCTTGGGTCCCAGGCCATAGGTGCATGGGAAAGGGAGAGATTCATTATATAGAGGTGGAAACATAGATTGTTGACACTGAGGAGGAGCAACATGACAATGGTCACACTAGGTCAGAGGAGGAGTCACCATAGACAGAGGAGCATCCTCCCTATAGACCACCAACACCAGCAAAGATCCACCAACTGGTAGTTCCATAGCCTCCTGAGTAGGATAATAGGTGGAAACCAGCAAAGGGAGGAGTCATAGTGACCCTTTCTGGTGTTCCCAGGTATGATACCCTCTATATCAGAAGAACTATTCAGGGACAACGGTCAATCGACCTGATAGATGGTAGGGCCACCCACAAATTCATTGATGCTTCATTGGTATCGAGACGAGAACTTCAAACATATGATTTTTAGGGGTTTGATGTTGCAGTAGCAGATGTCCATACGGTCGAGTATCTAGATCGAGTTTAGGACTTGGAGATAAAGTTAGGAAACTACATAGTGAGAGACACATTTTATGTGGTTGACCCATATGACACATATGTGGTATTTGGAGTCCAGTGGATGATCACCTTGGGAAAAATCACCACTGATTACCAAACCTTGGAGATGCGGTTCAGAGACAGTGAGGGGAAGAGGGTTTTTCTGAGAGGCATGTCAACAAGAGCACCCGGGACAATTTCAAACCAGATCATGGAGAGGATATTCAGACATGCAGAGGTAGCATATCCCACAGAGTGCTTGATTACTACACGGAAGTATTTAGAGGGTCGACAACAGTATCATAAAAAGATCGAGAACTTGGTGGGACAACATCAATAGGTTTTTGGGTCGATTCCACCTGTGGTTTTATGACACCATTGAGCTGGAGGAGGGTGCCAAACCTATTATCACACCACCCTATTGTCATATTAGGAGGTTTAAGGATGAGATAGAGAAAGAAATTAAGGAATTTATAGTGACGGGACACATCAAACCTAGCAACATTCCATTCGCTTCTTCAATTGGCTTAGTTCTAAATAAGGATGGTACCATGAGGATGTGCATTGATTATCAGGCCTTGAAGAAGAAAACTATCAATAATCGGTATCCTATCCGTCACATTAACGAGTTGATGCACGAACTGCATGGGGAAGTTTTCTTCTCGAATATTTATCTACTCTCTAGGTATCATTAGATCAACATCTGAGAGCAGGTCATAGACAAGATGGAATTTTGGCATCACTTTCGACATTTTGAGTTTCTAGTTATTCTATTTGGGCTAACCAATGCACCAACTAAATTTTAGTCTTGCATGAACCACATATTCATGGATCAGTTGAGAAAATTATTCTTGTTTTTCTTTGACGACATCTTGGTCTACAACAAGACATGGCATGAGCATATGAGGCACTTGGATGAGGTATCGAGCATCATGGAAACGCAGTCACTTACACCAAAGAGTCTAAGTGTGAGTTCAATATGATAGACCTACTTTACTTGGGCCACATCATCAGTGCATAGGGGGTACAAGTACACCAGGAGAAGATCAGGGCCATTCTGGATTGGCTAACACCCAGGAATGTGACAGAGTTGAGGAGGTTCTTCGGGTTATGAATCTATTACGGGTAGTTTTTCATGGCTTTTTCTTAGCTAGGAGCACCATTGATAGATCTCACCAATCATGGGGATTTCGTCTGGACCAATGAGTCACATAAATCCTTTGATAACATGAAGGAATTAATGGGCACATGTAGAGTATTAGCATTACCAGACTTCACTCTACCATTTGTATTAGAGTGTGATCAAACCAGGGAGGGCATCGAGGCATTTTTGATGCAGGAAGGACACCCTATTGTATTTGAGAGCAGGAATCTTAGTCAGCCCGAGAGGTTGTACTCCATCTATGACAAGGATATGTTGGAAATCATGCATTCCTTTACCAAATTCAGACAATATTTGGTGGGTAGCAAATTCCTGGTCAAAATAGATCACAATAGCTTGAAGTATTTTCTTAAGAAGAAGGACCTCAGTGCGTGCCAATATAAATGGGTGGCGAAGGTACAAGCATTCGACTTCAACATAGAGTATGTCAAGGAGAAGAAGAACATGGTGGTCAATGCATTATCTGGGAGACCTGCAACATGTTCTTTGATGGATATTTTAGTGGATTGGAAATCCCACTTGTTAGTGGAATATTCCACAAATGAGTTTACTTGCAATATTATGGATGGAAAGATTCAGGATGATAGGTAGAGGGTAATTGATGATGTCATATTCTTCAAGGATAGAGTCTACTTGGTACCATATTCAGGTCTCAAGAAGAATATCCTCGCAACAGTTCATGATTCGCCACTAGCAGGCCATCAGGGGTTTCTCAAAACCTACACGCAAATTAGAGAGAGGTTATCATGGAAGGGCCTCAAACATGACGTTATGTGATATATTAGTGAGTGTGTGACTTTCCAATAGAACAATTCAGAGCATACGTTTCCAACAGGTCTACCTCAACCACTTCCCATTCCAGAGAAGAAATGGGAGAGCATCTCGATGTACTTCATCACAGGCCTACCCAAGGTCCAGGGTAAGGAGTGCATCTATGTAAGGACTACATCTATGTAGTGGTCGACAGATTGACCAAGTTTTCTCACTTATATGCCACACTGACAGAGTACAACGTAGTTCAAGTAGTCGATCTATTCTTCTGATAGGTCTTCAAACTTCATGGGTTGTCGAGGAACATCATCAACAACGAGGACAATCGATTTATTGGGGCATTCTAGAAGGAGTTGTTTAGATTGGTAGGGACTGTGTTGACACCGACCACCAACTATCACCCTTAGAAATATGGGTAGACAAAGATCATCAACAAGTGGGTGGAAGGGTATTTGAGGAACTATGTGGGTGGACAACAGAGAACATGGGTAAGGTGGCTACATTTAGGAGAACATTGTTACAAAACCACTTTCCACATGTCCATTGGTATGGCACCACTTTGATAGACTTGGTTTTCGGGGATAGTAGATCTCCCAAGGCCAAGGATTGGATCACAGAGCATCAGGATATTATTAAATTGCTAAAAGAGAACCTGCAGACAACACAAAATCGACAGAAGATGAGTGCATACATGCATAGGATAGAGAACAACTTTGAGGTTGGGGATTTGTTTTCTTTAGACTCCAACCTTACAGACAATCATCTCTGAAGAAGAGTGGGGCTGAGAAGCTCAAGCTCATATTTTATGGACCTTACAGGTTCATGCACTAGGTAGGCGAGGTTTCCTATGAGCTAGAGCTTCAAGAGGGGAGAAAGATTCAGAATGTGTTCCATGTATCTTGCCTCAAGAAGTCAATGGGATAGTTCATTAGCACATGAAAGGAGCTTCACCCGTTGGACGAGGAGGGAAAGTTGCAGTTGGTTCTAGAGTTGGTACTGGAGAGAGTGTTTGATCGAATGGAAGGGTTTTCCATAGAGGATGCTACTTGGGAGAGTGAGCAGGTGTTGCAACACCTTGGATTGGTATTGCTTGAGGACAAACAATTTTGGGAAGGGAGGACTCTAACTTCCCTTTCCAAATAGGAGCTCCAGAGAGGAAGATTAATGGTCTAAACAACCTTCTTAGACTATAGCCAGGGCCAAAAAGGGGTAAATAGGGTTACTAGAGGTCCTCCTAGTCAAAGCTGTTATAATCAGAAAGTGACATTGAGCTAAAAGTGGCTAAAAGCATTTTTAAGTCAAATTGAGATAAAAATAGAACATATGAGCTAAAATTAGAAGTCAACAACAAATTAGGGTTTTGGGCAATTATAAGAGAAGGTACACCGACCTAATTCATCATTATGCATATTTTGACTTGTCATTGAGGAGAAAGGCGCATCTTAGGAGAGGTGGCTCAGTGGTTTCCACGAGGACTACATGAGTGGTTGATTTCAGTGTTGAGAGACACAACCTAGTAACTCGGGAGATAACAAAGGTCTTGCATATGTCTTGAGCAATAGTTCTACAACAACATGGGCGCACTTGGTCAGCAAGAGGGTGAAACTTCTGATGAGGTTTAGTGGATCGACTTGTCCCATTGAGGGAGAGTTTCAAGATTCCCCTCCGACCCATTTTAGAGGCAGTCCATAACATATTTTTCTTGGTTTCTCGTCAGATTCCGATGGGGGAATCATTAGGGACGCATTTTCGAGACATTGGTAATTCGACACTTGGGGAGGACACGCAATCATCGAATCAGATCCATGGAAACCCTTCTGACCCATTTCATAGTAGGCCAGGGAGTTGAGACACATCTTAGTCGATTTTGATGGTGTAATCACTAGGGCGCAATTTTCTAGTAGTAGACGGGCGCATTCCCCCGGGATCCATCCGCGTATAGACACACTAGAAGAGGGACAACAGGGCACATTGTTTGGGATAGTTTCTAGGGCGATCAAAGAGATCTAGCCACCACGGCAAACTTTCCGGACTTGCAACAGTTACAGCGTGAGTTGCCATAGCTTGCAGATCCTCCATTGATCCCACAGTGTCATTTATCATCGAATATTATCATTTTAGTTTTCTTATTGTATTTCAATTAAGATCATTTTGTCATTGATCTATCCGAATGATTTATTTTATTGTCAGTTGCATTCGACATTGTACTCCAGAAATATCATTATATACGATTTATAGTATTGTCTCATTTACCATCTATATACTCAATATATATGTTGTAAACAATTAATCATACACACACATTAGCATAGTTTCAAAAACTAGCCAAATCAAGAACATTAAAGTCCTAACCCCACACTCATACAACAACCTTTACAACTTTCGCGCATTGGCCACCTTGAAAGTCGAGAAGCCAAACAATTAGCGCAAGTGGACCATCCAACTAGAACACAAGCCTTTTTATTATTTTCTTCTTAATTTTTAATGAAGTGTTTTTTTTTGACAATAATGAAGATCTTTTAGGACAATGATCTAATTGATCCTTGCTGTACATTTGTCCTAGGTTTCCTTGAATCTAGTAGGAAGACTCTTCATATTCAATTTTAATAGGAAGACTCTTCATACTCCACGCCGATTATAAGAGGTTATTAGTGAGTTAATAAATAGGACAACTTTATAGAAAACTGGAAAATCTTTTGGAGCACCGTGGGAAAATCAAAGCACCAAGCATAAATAAAATGAAATATAGCAAAATCAAACAGAAGACTCAAACATTAATGCAAATATGCCACATTATACTTGTTCGGGTGGTGATTTATGCAATTTTCAATTGCAGAGCACAGCAATGGACATATAACAGTTAAAATTAATTAACAAGAAAAATATGGTAGAAGAAAATTCAAATCCAAAGATGTGTTGTTAACGAGGGTGCAAGCCCTGAAAGCTATTGCCTGTTCTTTTATAACCTTCGCAGCATTGTAACCGACGGCGAATTTGACGTGGATTTGTATTTGTTGAGATCAAATGGTACAAGAACCCCGGAAATATCACTGATTTTTTAAGGCAAATTGAAGTTGAAACTTATCTTCATGATAGCCTATGTCAACTGTTTACCTCTATCATAATCTATTTCCCCTGCCCCGTTTTGTGGAGCTCCTTGATTTCTCCCAGCCGCAACTGTAGCAGTACTTTGCTTTTCCGTTGAACGCCGTTCTGTGATCTGCATTGTACTGTTATCTCAAACACCTGAACGGAAATTTTCATAGCAACGTTAAAATTTAGCAAAATAATTGTTGAGGGCTATAACTTAGCACCAAGCACTGAGAACAATGCTCAACGTGATGCCAAATCCAAAATATAAAATTCTGTCATGGTATGGCTAGTTTCGAACCGTCTCAATGTATGGTTTGTAGAGAAAATCAAATACATAAATGTGCTCGCTTACGTTACAGTGGTTTTATCTGCTGCAAACCTAGAGAATATATATATATGTTGAGTTTATATATATACACACGTCTTGAAATGCTTTTATATAGATTTATTTGAAGTTTCTTTAATATGTTACACATGCATTTTTAATTGATATATTTGTATGACGAGCTTTAATTGACATATATGTGACTAGTTTATATACAATGATTTTCATATATGTGTTTTAAATATTTGATGCTTTTATAAATGATGCGCTTTAATATGTTAGGTGTGTTTATAGACTACATTTTAATTTACTTATTTATATAATGAGTTTATATACTTGATTGAGTGTTAAAAATATATGACATATTTTAAATTTTGGTTAAACCAAGAAATCTAAAAGAAACTAATAATATTATGTATGTTTTTTTAAATCATTTTCCATTGTTTATACTTTACCTTCATTATCATAATATTATGTTTTGTTTTAATAAATGATTACTTTTTTTAAGTATATGATTCATTTTCATATATTTGCACCGATTATCGATCTCAAAAATGAGCCAAGATGCGTCGTCTATAGAGAGATCTGCGTATTTCTCTGCTGAATCGAGACTGAATCGAATCGAGAGACTCGAATGATCAATTTCGGTTCTCATCTCAGCGCGAAGAATGAGTCGTATATAGAAACAATTTGTGTTTGTCTCTGCTGAATCGAAACTGAATTGAGTGATCCATTTCGTTCTTCGATCACATAGGTATAAAAAAGATGCGTCGTCTATAGAGAAATCCGCTTATTTCCCTCCTTTATAGGTTACATATATGTGGGTTTTTTTTTTTTTTTAAATGTTGATTTTGTATATGTTTGTTTTAATTAACTATATATATGTGACTTGTTTTAAATATATGATTTGTTAATATCTTGGGTTTATAAATGTTTTTTTTTATATATGATGCATTTATAGGTTGTGTTTTAGTTTATATATATTATATTATTGTATAATATTTTAATAATATATTACTAACATCATTCATTCATTATATATGATCATTCATTCATTATATATGATGGTGTTTTAGTTTATATATATTATATTATTGTATAATATTTTAATAATATATTATTAACTTCAATCATTCATTTAAGTGAGATTGTTAGTATTTTATTAATCCATTATTAATATAATAATATATTATTATATTAAAATTTTATTAATGTTTTAATTAATCATGTTTTACTAATGTATTTATTAATACATAAAATTATGAATTTCTTTTTCCAATTTTAATAATGTATTATTTTACTAATATATTAAAACTTTAATAATACTAATTAATGTATTATTTTTTTGCAAATTAATAATAATACCTAATTAATGTATTACTGCAAATTAAAAATGTATTATTACTTTAATCATGTATTAATCTATTAATGTATAAATTAATTACATACATTATTATTAATACTCAAACAATATTGAAAATTACACCTTTAATTTATACAATACATTAACACATCATTATGTTATTAATATATCAATAATGTTGCACATGTTATTAATTTATGAATCAATGAATTTATATTATTAAGTTTTATATATATACATATATATGGTATATATATATATATATATATATATATATATATATATATATATATATATATACTAATTTAATAATTAATGTATTAATAAATTATGAATTTATTAAGATTTTAATACATTACATTATACATTAATGTATTAACTATTTAATTTATACTTTATAGTAATGTAATAATGTATTATTAAATACATTAAGCTCAATATATTGTTATTAATCTATATATATACTAATTTAATAATTAATGTATTAATAGTTTATTAATTTATTAAGAGTTTAATATGTTACATTATACATTAATGTATTAATGTATATATTTTGTAGTAATGTAATAATATGTAGGAGAGTCGGTGACAAAGTGTGTTGTTAAGTCACTCCGTATTGAAAAGTCACCAATTCGAAACCTGTATGGACAAAAATCCCACCGTGTTAAGGGTTGGTGTGGTTCAATGTATTACTACTTTATTATTATATTATTAATAAATTTGTTTATTTTTATATTAATATTTTAGTAAATAAAATTTGTTTATTTATGTATTAATATTTTAGTAATTTATTTACTAAAACATTTAATATATTAATATATTCAATGTTTTTATTAATAAATAAATAATTTTCCATTAATAATGTTACATTAGATTATTAATTTATCAATCAACTAATACATACATTATTTTATATACTATTTTAAATTAATACTTTAATTTATATAATATATTAATGTTGAATTGTATTATTAATATATCAATAATATTGCATTACATTATTAGTTTTTTAATGAATCAATGAACCAATATATATTTTAATGTATTATTATCTTATTAATAATTCAATATGTTACATTATACATTATTATTTTGATTTATACATTAATTTAGGAAAGGACGACTCCTCATCTAATTGACCCACTCATACATGTTATAACGTTCACCGATCTAAGATGTGCAACAAGAATATGCGGCAATAAGGCCTCAAGAAGCATCTCCACAAGTAGGTGTCCCACCAGCAGAACAATGAAGGCTAAAGCAAACCTAGCCGACAAACCTTGACATTGCAACCGCTCAAAGTTCCACCAAGTGTGTTTATGCACCACTAGTCAATGAATTTAAGATGTTGTCGATGCCTTACCCTTACATAGTGTTGAAATTTTGGTCACAACGAATTCCCAAGAATAGTTTTTTAGATCCTATTATTTCAAATTCGTTGTAACTAAATTAGATCAAGAATAGGAGCGCAGTAAATGAATTAGTTTCTATAAATTTGTGTATTTTCTTAGAGGATGAGAGATATGTATGATTGAAGCTACTGTAAATATCCTTGATTTGAATAATAAAAAAACCGATACTTTCGCTTGGTGGACATAGCCCAAATATAGGGTGAACCACATAAAATATGTATTTGTTAATCTGTGTGATTGTGATTGTTGATTGTCTTATGTGAATTGTGTATTCTACATTTGCAATTCTAACCAGTGATATCAAAGTCCGAGAAAATGTTTTGGCTATGAAAGAAAAGCGTTGTTTCCTGAGCATAAGGCATCGACAAAAAACTGGTGCGCACAGACTGAGCAAGGTGAAGGAGCGTGCAACATATCAGCGTGTAGGTCGTCTGGTACTAGGAGCTCCATTGGTTTACATGAGCGTGCTGAGGCACACGTGTTGAGGGGGCACGATTTTATTTCTTTGTGGGAGCGCTGATTTTTGCATCAACGTTGGGGTTCCTGCTGGATGGGAGCATCGATTTAGTAGTGGTCTTCATGAATTTCTAATTTTCAGAAACAACGGTGCTCTAACTGCTGAATGGGAGCGTCGAATATCCAATAAAATATTTCCATGGTTTTGTTAAAAGGTGCGAATATTTAATGGGTGAATGGTATTAGAGTTAACAAATGGAATGGTGTGAATATTTTAATTTCCCCTTGATTTTTTTCACTTAATGGTTTTCATAAGGGATATTAAAATAATTTTTTTTAAGAGTTAAACTTTTTTGAGGATTTGGTAAAAAGGTCGTATTATTAAGGGATAATATATATATATATATTTTTAAATATTTTTAAAATCTTTTCACCATTAGTTTTTTTGGTTTAATTTTTAAGCATAAGGTTATTTTTCATATAAAAGGGGCTTGGTTATATAAGTATTGGTTTTTGGAATTTTTTCTTCTAATGATGAAGACTGAAAGTGCCAAGTTTGAAATCAAGAAGTTCAATGGAAAAAACAATTTGATATCTAAAAATTGAAGTTGCACGATCTTCTTGTGCAACAAGGCATGGTGAAGGCACTTTTGTGAAAAACAAAGAAACCCACGACCATAACAGATGAACACTGGGATGAGATCGATGTGAGAGAACTGAGTGTCATACGCCTGTGTTTGGCCAATGATGTTAAGTTCAACATTGTTGCGGAGAAGGAAACATTCGGTTTATGGACGAAGCTGGAAAGCTTGTATATGACAAAATCCTTGACGAACAAGATCTTCCCAAAAAGGAAATTGTACAGTCTGCGCATGAAGGAAGGTACAAAAATAATTGACCATTTAAATAATTTTAATACTCTCTTAGTTCAGTTGACTAACATGGGAGTAAAATTTGATTCTGAGGACAAGGCAATTATATTATTGTGTTATTTTCCCACGTCATGGGATCACTTTGTTACCTCTATTAGTTTTAGCACAACAAAAAGTATTGAGTTTGATGTTATTGTTGGAGCACTACTGTCTGAGGAAACAAGGAAGAAAACCAATTCAGAAACCTCTACATCTGAGGCGATGATGGTCAGAACCAGACCTAAAGAAAGAGGACATGGTCAGAGGGATTTCTCTAGGTCAAAGTCGAAGGGAAAAAGATCAAGCTTAAGTGATGGTTTTGTGGAAACCCGGGATACCTGAAGAAGGATTATTGGAAGCGATAACAAGCCTCCAAAGATGACCCTCCAAAGGAAATGAAGGAAGAGAACATAATTGAAACAGGTTCAACAATAGGTTCAGGTATGACTGATGAAGTTTTATCAATTAGTATTAGTTCACGTCATAATCAACAATGGTTATTATATTCTGGCGCTTCAAATCACATGTGTCTTCATAGACACTGGTTTATTACTTACCATTATATAGATGATGGAATAACTTCCATGGGAAATGATATCTCGTGTAAAGTTGTGGGAATTGGTAGCATTTGAATTAAGATGTTTGATGGAACTGTTAAAATACTAACTGATGTGAGACATGTACCTGAGATTAGTAAGAACCTAATTTCTTTGGGAGTCTTAAGCACTAGAGGATATAAGAGTATTGTTCAAGGTGGATTTATGAAGGTCTACAAAGGAATCCTACTAGTTATGAAAGTGAAGAAGGTTGGTAACATGTTTATGTTAGAAGGAAGAACTGATTTAGATCATGCGACAACGGTATATGAGAATGACAGTGATTCGATTCGAATGTGTCATCAATGATTGAGACATCTAAGGGAACAATGATTAAAGGTATTAACTTATCATAAGTTTCTTCCTAGTCTAAAGTCTTTAAAGTTAGTTTTCTACAAACACTGTATTTATGGAAAAGAGAATAGGCAAAGATTTAAAACTGGAAGACACACCACTAAAGGAATCCTTGATTATATCCATTCTGATGTTTGGGAACCATCCCCTATTGTTTCATATGGAGGATAATCATACATTGTTACTTTTATAGACGATTTCTCTAGGAAGGTGTGGATTTATATGTTGAAAAGAAAAGTTGATCTGTTTATTGTTTTCAAGAAATTTAGATCTTTAGTGGAAAAGAGCACTGGTAGGTCCATTAAATGTTTAAGAACTGATAATGATGGTGAATTTGCGTCAATGGAATTTGAGAACTATTGCAAGGATTTTGGGATTGATAGGCATAAAAATATTTCCTATACTCCTCAACAAAATGGAGTTGTTGAACACATAAAAAAGACTCTTCTAGAGAGAGCAAGGAGTATGCTTAGTAATGCCAACTTAGAGCAGCAACTGTGGGCAAAAGAAGTAACTACATCTTGTTATATGGTGAATCGATCACCATCAATAGAAATAGAGTGAAATATTCCTTAAGAGGTATGGAAAGGTCACCCTTGTAATTATTCTAATATTAAAGTTTTTGGTTGTGAATCCTATGGTCTAATTCCGAAACATCAATGTTCTAAATTAGATCCAAAATAAAAAAGTCTTATCTTTGTTGGATATGGTGATGGTATTAAGGGGTACAGGTTGTGGGATCCTACTTCCCACAAGATCACCATTAACAGAGATGTAATATTTGATGAATCATCTCTCATCAAATCGGATGTAGATGTTCAAATTAAACATGAAGAAGTACCTAAGTATTATCATAGTCAGTTTGAAACTAGTTCAAATATAGATGAAAGTGAACATGAACAAGTTTCTGAAAATGTTCATGAAGAGTTTCCTGTAGAAGAAGACATGGTTGATGATAAAAATCAACAGAATGTCGATGAGCCACAAACTTCCTTAAGGAGGTCTACGTGGGTCGGAAATACTCCAAGAATGTATGATGATTTTTTTTCATCAATTTCTTTAAGTACTAGTGATTATGAACCTTCGTGCTATCAGGAATATGTGAATGGTTCTAACAGTGATAAATGGAAAGAAGAAATGAAGGATGAAATGAAGGCATTAGAGAGGAAGTCCACATGGAACCTGGTAGAACTTCCAAGAGACAAACAAATTGTAGGTTGTAAGTGGGTCTACAAGCTGAAGAAGGGTGTTTATGATAAGGTGGAAAGGTACAAAGCAATGTTGGTTGTGAAAGGATATTCTTAGAAAGAAGGTATTTACTTTCATGATATTTTTTCACCAGTTGTTAATTCTGTTTCAATTCGAATTGTGTTAGCATTAGTTGCATTACTTGATTTGGAGTTGGAGAAGCTAGATGTTAAAACTTCTTTATTAC
This sequence comes from Picea sitchensis, assembly GCA_010110895.2. Lineage (NCBI taxonomy): Eukaryota > Viridiplantae > Streptophyta > Pinopsida > Pinales > Pinaceae > Picea > Picea sitchensis. The sequence continues at coordinate 16,418 of SNQJ01S0065654.1, forward strand.
ATGGAAATTTGGATGATGAAATTTATATGAAACAACCTGAAGGGTTCGTTCATAATCGCAACAAGAAATTTGTTTGCAGGCTCAAGAAATCATTGTCTGGTTTGAGGCAGTCGCCCAGACAATGGTACACGAAATTTGACTCTTTCACGGTGAGCCAGAATTATACAAGGAGTGAGTATGATCATTGTGTCTATTTTAAGAAATTTAATAATGGCATATTCATTATCTTAGTATTGTATGTTGATGATATCGTTTTAGCAAGAAAAAACATAACTAAGATCAACAGGTTCAAGGCTTAGATGGCTAGGACATTCGATATGAAAGATCTAGGAGCAGCAAGGCATATTTTGGGCATGGAGATATTCTTAGACAAGAGGAATGGAAAGCTTTGGTTTTCACAACAGAAGTATGTTGAGAAGATACTTTTGAGGTTTGGTACGAACGACGTGAAACCAATTTCAATCCCTTTGTCTTCCCATTTTAATTTTTCTTCAATTTTATGTCCTAGTACGAAAGAAGAAAATGAATATATGTCTCAAATACCATATGCTAATGCAGTAGGAGATATAATGTATGTGATGGTTAGTAAAAGGACATACATTTCAAATGTAGTTTGGGTTGTGAGTAGGTATATGGAAAATCCAGGAAAAGAGAACTGGGCAGCAGTGAAATGGGTTCTTTGGTATTTGAGGGGCTCAAGTCATTACTATATCACCTATAACATTAGTTGTGAATTAGTTTGTGGATATGTTGATTATGATTTTGCAGGTGATTTGGACAAGAGAAGGTCGACTTCAGGATATGTTTTTAATCTTGAAGATGGAGTTATTAGTTGGATTTCAAAGCTACAAAACATTTTTTCTTTATCCACTACAGAAGCAAAAAAAATAGCTTCTTCACATGCTTGCAAAGAGGTGGTTTGGTTAAAAGGTCTGTTTGGTGAGTTTGGAAGAATGTAGGACAAAGTAAAGTTACTTTTTGATAGTCAAAGTGCTATTTACTTAGCTAAGAATCTAGCCTACCATAGTAAAAAAAAAACATATATCTATCAAGTACCATTTTGTAAGACAGGTCATCAATTAACGTGGAGTCTCTCTTGAGAAAGTGCATACCAAAGAGAACTAGGAAAATATGTTCACAAAAATAGTACTTTTAGAGAAGCTAAGATGGTTGTTGGTTTCTCTTGGATTTAAGAAAAGGTGATGAACAAAAGGAAGGAGCAAGGTATCAGGTTAATTGTTGTCAAGGTGGAGATTGTTGGAATTTTGGTGACAACGAATTCCCAAGAATAGTTTTTTAGATCCTATTATTCTGAATTGGTTATAACTAAATTAGACCAAGGATATGAGTGCATTAAATGAATAGTTTCTATAAATTTGTGTATGTCTGTAGAGGCTGAGAGAGATGTATGAGTGAAGCTATTGTAAATCTCCTTGACCTGAATAACAAGTCAATCAATACCTTCACTTGGTGGATGTAGCCCAAATATGGGGTGAACCACGTAAAATATGTGTTTGTTAATCTACGTGATTGTTGATTGTCTTATGAAAATTGTGTATTACGAATTTTCAATTCTATCACATACTACAAGGGAAGCCATGAGATTCATGTATATCAAAGATGCTCCTGTGCCTTCACCTTTGTTGAACGAGAGTAATATTTCGGGAAGGGTAATAATAGGCCAATATATATTCATTTTGTGGAAGCTTAGCTTAGGTTATTGGTATCTTGGTGTAACATCTCGCTATTGCGCAAACTAAGAGAATTTATTCTTTGAGGACACTTGCTTGCAAGTGATTTAGATTATTATACTATTCGATGACTGATTATGATTATGAGGCGTTATGGATATGATGACATGCTATTTTTTTATTTTGACACAGACAGGTGCTATTGATTGGGCTCTCCTGAGTGTGCAGGACTATGGACCTCGAGGATGTAGAGGCATCGATGAAAAACCTTGGACTTTGGATCGAGTCAGGGAGTGAACTATTGGGTTTTTATTATTGTTGATATGACATATTCACATCTAATTAGATGTTAGGATGATTGATTTTATTCCTAACATGATTCATTGATGATGCAGGTTGATGATAGATTTCCAACCAGACTCGCATGTGGAGTAGAGGGGTCACGCACAACAACCAAAGATGTTCAGGGAGAGGTGTGGACAATAGTCCTGCAACAACCTACTAACACTCTCGTCGTGGCTCAAACTATAGGTTAACGAATACCTAGTTTGAGAAGACCCACAATGCCATGAGGGAGGACTACGAAATTTGCTCACGATTATTCTAACGGGTACGCAATAAGGCAGGGGCCTTATTACTTAGAGGCCCCTAGTCCCCCACAAGATCACTTGGTGGAGTATTGACTCCAGGGTTTTTTTATGTCTACCAAGTCAGTCAAGAGCCAAGTGGCACCCTCAGAGAACATAGTGCGTCTTAAAGGGCATGTCGCGAAAGAAAAAAATGGAAAGAGGCAAGTGGCACCCTTGGAGAACATAGTGCATCCTAAAGGGAACGTCGCACAAGAAAAAAATGGAGAGAGGTGAGTGGCACCCTTGGAGCACGTAGTGCGTCGTGAAGGGCACGTTGTGCAAGGGAAAAAGAATGAGGTGAGTGGCACCCTTGGAGAAACTAGTGTGTCTTGAAGGGCACGTCACATTGTTAACTAATAAGTGAATAAACCTAGATGGAATTAGAATGAATGATGTGATAAGAAATATTTAAAAAATAATTCCCTAATGAAATTGTCTCCGAGCCAGTCTCCGAGGTGTAGGACAGTCGGTGATGGAGTGTGTTGTTAAGCCACTCCGTGATGTTAAAGTCACCGGTTCGAAACCTGCGGGGAAAAAAAATCCAACCATGTTAAGGGTTGGTGTGGCTCAGGTTGGGTGCGATCCCCGGGTGATTTTGACAGCTTAGATGCCCCTGAGTCGCGGTTTCTCAAGCCACAGGTTAATCGCGTAGCCAACAGGTTCCGCACAAATTAACAAACAAAAAAAAAGAAATTGTCTCCGAGCCTAGGAAAATAAAATCTAGGTATAAGTGACACTTGTGGTAAAATAATAATAATAATAATAATAATCATTAAACATGTGACGAGAAGGGGGTAAGAAATTCAATTAATTTATTAAAATCAAATTACTTTGGGGGATTAAATTTTTAAAAAGGGGGAAATGTTTGTTTGTTACATATGCTAATTAAAATTTATTAATTAAAAAGAAAAAGGGGAAAAAGGTAATTAAATAATTAATGAAATTAATTTTTGGTATAACTAGGGGGATGGATGATGTGTATGGGGGATATTTTTTTCAAATAAATTAATGAAAATTAAATTAAATGGGAAATTGGGAAAGAAATCACTTAGAAACTCTATATAAAGGATGGAGGAGGAGGAGTATGGATCTCTTTTTCATGCGTAACATTACGCTATAGAGTTTTGGACTTGACTGACTTATCTTGTGAAAGTTGGGATATCCAGCTCGGGTAACGAGTGGTAGCTCGACCTTGGAAGGTGAGTTGGTTGCTAGTTGTTCTTGGGTTTAGTGTGCATGGCCCCTTTGCTGCTCAGGGGGCTAATGGGGAAGAATATTACCCCTAGCGTTGGTTGGGAGGTACCAGTGTACTCACATCGATCGACAAGAAGGAGCTAGATGGAGCATGCGAGACAACGAATCACAGTTGTCACCTTGGACTATGATACACACACTTTTATTTTGCATGGTAGATTACTATTGATCTTTCGCTTTCATTTATGTACTTTTATTGTGTAAAGAAAAGTGTTTTACTTAGCATTTTTGCAATCGAGAACTTAAAGTCATCCTTGCTTTATGCTCATTGCATCGATTTGACGTCATTGGCCACTGATCCTTGATTGTTATGACTATTCTGTTTGTTTTATTGATCATTTGAAGAGTGTGTGTTTTATCTTTTGTCCTCATCCCTAGATCATCAGTCCATGCCTGAGTAGTCAGTCAGGAGACGAATCGATGGTCGTCACTTCTATGCATAGAGACCTATAGATTCTAATGGCCTTCTTTTCTGTGCATGGATGATGAGCGAAGGATATTTTTACCCATCCATTTACCTTACTTATCTTTGCGCCATGTTGATTAAAACTTTGATTTTCTCTGTGTTTTAATTGTTGAATCTTGGATAAACCATTGAAACTTGAATGTCGAAACTCTGAGCATTCTTGTGATTGTTTTCTTCTGTGTTTCCTGTGATGGATTATCTCTGAGTTTTGAAGTCTTTACTAAGCCTTTACACAACATATTCGCCATGGTTATCATGGCTCATTCACTAGATTTTTATTTTACGACTTTCGTGTCCCTTCCCACAACTATTTTACTTGGAAGATTTTCATTTTCGCATGAGATGGCCTTAGTTTGTATGAAAAGTGTGCACTCGTTTTACTAAATTTTACCCTCCATTTGTATATTGTTGTACTGTAGATTATTATTTTACTGTATTGCAAATTTAATCGATGTCTTGCATATCTTTAATAGACTACGAAAAAGTTACTAGTCTTAATCTGTGATTTCACCATTATTTAAATGTGTTTTCCTATGACAAACTCAGTGAAGTCATGCCTTGATTGGTAGTGGATTCACCCTTTTTGACTGCATTTTTTTTTAACCCGTGGAAGTCAGCGAAATCACACAGTGATAGGCAATAGACTTACCCTTGAGAAAATGTGTTTTGAATCTTTAATTACTCTATGTTTCATGACTTTTGTCTACGATTGAACCTCTGTAATATCACTTTACCCACGTTTTTACTACTGCGAAAATATTTTATTATTTAGAAAGGATTTTATTATTCAGAAATGGTTTTAGTGTTCAAATTCTATTGAGTTTCCACCACGAATTTGCCTCTGCAAATCATTATGGTTGGATGATGAATTTTCCTTGTGTTTAATATCTTCAACCACACAATTTCTCCCTCTACAAATCATTGTATTTGTAGGCGAATATACTCTGTGTTTTTAATATAATTTGATGGTGTCTGTACTGTTGAAATATAACAAGGGGTGTCTTCATTCATGTTATTGTGTTTTGTCATGGGGAGGACATAAAGTAATAATTCCTAGATATGTTTGTAAAGTGACCTTTTAAATAAAGTGATTTTATAAAGTGAATGTACTTTATAACTTAAAGTGATTTTAAGTTGTGTGACCCAAAAAGTATTTAATGAGCATTTATTACTTATTTTGTAATTAATGAGGAGCATTAAATATGAGCCCTCAGATTAGACTTATAATAGCCATTAGATCGAGTTGGTTATGTAAGTTAGGGTTTCTTGGGAAAAGAGAAAAGTACATATACATGCTTAGGGATGTGACAAAAACACATCGGAGAAGACGAGAGGAGAAGTTGAGAGATTGCTTGAGAGAGGAAAGTTAGCATCAAGAGGGGCACGATTCCCAAGAGAGCTAGGGAACAAATCCCAAGGAGGCATTTTCTGTTTTGATTTGCAGCAGTTTTATTTGCTAGGACAGGTCGTACTGTATGGATCTGTACAGGCCGTACAACATCATTCTTAAGGCACAAAAACCGAGGCAAGCTTGGGTATGGTTTTCGAGGTATCCCTTGAAGAATTTTCTAGAGGAGGTCAGCCATACAGAAGAGAAGGTACATCAGCCTGTTGTGGTACGAATTTCAAGGTGCCAAATTTTAGCAAATCTGTACAACTGTACGGACTCTAGCACGATTTTCAAGACAGATTTGTGGGGGACAGTTTTTGTGCTATGAGAGGTATTTCTCTTGGCTGAAAAGTGTTATTGATGCTGTTCTGAAATTTCTTGAAGCAAAATAATAATCTCTCTCTCTCTCTCTCTCTCTCTCTCTCTCATTGGGTTTCACCACATTGGGGTTTTCCCTGGCATTTGCCTAAATTTCTGTGAGTTATGGGTTGTTGTCCATTGTGTATTTTCCGTTGCATATTTTTCTTAACAATGTGTATTTATGCTTATAGAAATTTCTGAATGTGGGTATGCATTTCTGAAATTTAAGAAGATAGTTATCTTTAGGTTGGTAAGTGTTTGACGAAATGTGTGAATGAAATATTTTTTATTTTTTCATTACAAAATCAACATGGTATCAGAGCTTTGTCTTTGGAAATGGGCAGTGTGATATTTGGGCAAAAAGGGTGTGATTGTTTTCCTTGATTTGTGATAGGGAATATGGCTGCAAGCATTGGATATGAGGATTGGTTGGATGGAATTTCCAACTACTTGCAGTGGAAGGTTCGTTTGTCAGTCATTCTCAAAGAGAGCAAGATCTATATCTATGTTAGCTCTGTTGTAGCAGCTCCTGTAGCAGATCCTGTTGCTTTGGACTTGCATGAGGTCAAGGAAGCCAAATCTCAGAGGATTATTCTAGATGGGGTGAAGGATCACCTTGTCCCACACTTGGCTAAGAAAAAGACTGTCAAGAAAATGTGGGATGCACTTAAGAACTTGTTCATGGCGAAGAACGAGAACCGGAAGATGGCCTTGAAGGCTAAGTTGCATGATACCAATATGGGTAAGGAGGAGAGTGTCTCTTCTTATCTTACCCAGGTGGCTCAAGTTAAAGATGAGTTGGCGATTGTTGGAGAGGTCACTTTGGATTCTGAGTTGGTGAGGATAGCCTTAAATGGATTCACCAAAGATTGGGAAGTCTTCATGAAGTCCGTGGTGATTCGTGAGCATCTACCAGATTGGAGCAGACTATGGGATGATTTCACTCAGGAGGAGATCCGAGAAAGATCTCAGAGCAATGATCAGAAGACAGACATAGCTGATGAGAATGTTGCTCTTGTGGCAAAGAGATAGAAGAAAGGAAGATCTCGAAGGGACTTGAGTAAAGTTAGATTCTTTTGTTGTAACAAGATGGGGCACCTTGCCTCTCAATGTCTTGAGAGGAAGAAGAAGAAGGAGTCTGAGGAGCTTGAGACAGCTGCTATAGCAGCCACAGAGGAATTTTCTTCAAAGTTTGATAGGGAATTTTCTTTGGTTACCCTAGTTTCCAGTGTCGGTAGCAGAGGACTCAGAGGTGGTGTTGGATGGATTGTGGATAGCAGAGCCTCTAACCACATGATGGGAATCTGGCGAGTATTCCCAGACTTCACAGAGATTGGTCATGGTCGATAGGTGGTAAATGAAGGTGGTATGGCAAGAGCTATATGTGGAGTTGGGAATGTTAGTTTCCAACTCGAGTTTGGGGGACTCCTGGAGATTGATGTAGTTCTCTTTGTTCCAGGGTTGAGTGTTAAATGTCTCTCAATCTCAGCCTTGCAGGATGTAGGATATTGTGTATTGTTCAAGAGGGAACATGTTTTTATCTACAGAGAGAGAGTGCATCCGGTAGAGCTGCAGTTGATCGGTAACTGGGTTGATAGGTTGTATATGTTGAGAGGATATCCTATGATGTATGATTCAACGTCGGATGAGGAGTGTGAGGAGGCTTATGAGACTGCGGTGGTGCCAAGGTATCAGTCTTGCATTCCGAGAGAAGAGAGCGAGTCTCTTCTGAGCACTGGCATAAGGCTTAGCCAGGTTGATCGAACCGATGCTCAAGATGAAGTGAGCTTAGGGTTCCAGGAGGTTTCCAGAAGAAGATCTTCTAATTCGAGTTCTGTGTAGGTGTTGTGGATGACTCTAGGTTCAAAGGGAGCTCCTACAAAGCACAGTATGATGGAACTAGATGATGGAGATGGCAGCGAGTACATTCCTAGTTAACAGGGAGTGTTGAAATATAACAAGGGATGTCCTCATTCATGTTATTGTGTTTTGTCATGGGGAGGACATAAAGTCATAATTCCTAGATATGTTTGTAAAGTGACTTTTTAAATAAAGTGCTTTTATAAAGTGAATGTACTTTATAACTTAAAGTGATTTTAAGTTGTGG
>SNQJ01S0065654.1:31210-64784 GCA_010110895.2 Picea sitchensis
TGTGCTCAAAGTTTGTGAGAATCTACTCATGTAGGCATTTTCTGTCATTTTCTCGAATTAGCTCAAGAAGCAGATGGGAATGGTCCCCCAAGACATTCACAAGAAGGTTGGCAGCACTGTTAGAGGTCACCAACCTTCTTCAGATTTGTAACTTTCTGATTCTGGCTAGCCAGAATGCCACTTAATGCAACATAACCGTTCTCGTAAAAAAAAAATATGTTGTTTTATCATTGTATTAAAAAGTAATGTTTTAATGTATCAATTCTTTAGTAATGTATTTATTAATGCATTTAATGAATGAAATGTATGTTTTTTATTATTTTAATAATGTATTACTTTATTAATATATTAATACTTTAGAAATATTAATTAATAATTTAATTATATATTAATAATTAACAAATACAGGTCTCGTGTAGGATAGTCGGTGACGGAGTGTGTTGTTAAGCCACTCTGTGTTGAAAAGTCATCGGTTCGAAATCTGCGGGGACAAAAAATCCAACCATGTTAAGGGTTGGTGTGGCTCAGGCCGGGTGAGATCCCCAGGTGATTTTGACAGCTTAGATGCCCCTGAGTCGCGGTTTCTCAAGACAAAGGTTAATCTTGCTGCCAAGAAGGTCTAGACAAATTAACAAACAACAAAAAAAATTTAATAAATACATTAATATATTAATACATTAATACATTAATATAATAATAGTCGTCCCAAAGGCATGTCGACCATCAACAACCACTTTATAAAAGTTGTTGATATTTGTCAATTGACGTAATTTTAGGTTATTGCTAGTTTCTATTGTCGAAATGTGCTATGACCTGTTAAGAATTGATATTTTGATGTTCTTCTCTCATAGCCTGTCTACTTTATGAGCCACAATTATATAATAATATAATATATAACATAATATATACTTTAATCCTAACCTTAATATGAAATGTATTTTTTTTTGTTTATGGTGATCCCATTTAAAACAAAGTAAATATTCTTTTTTACTAACTTTATTTTTATTTTTATTTAATCGTAGAAAAGATCACCGCACTAATTTGTTTTTGTACTAATTTTGTTTTTTATGGTGACAAAATTTAAAACAAAATAACTATTCATTTTTACTAGCTATATTTTAATTGTTATTTAATTTCTAAGTTTATAGAACATAACACCCATTCACCCCGAGCACTAATTTGAGCAGAAGAGACATAATGAGGACTAAATCACTCGCGTTCTTCACATTCCTTGCATTCTTCTCTTTTATTCTTTGGAGTCCTTGCATTCTTCTCTTTCGCAGATGATTTTTTATTCAATTTGTAGAGATTACTAATAGTGAAAATTAATATCTAAGTGCATCAACTTGGCAATAATGTGTTTTCATACTTCTTTATATGAAAATTTTCATTCCATAATTGTTTATATGCAAAATTATAATCCACGCGTTGAAGCATGTTTAAGGAAAAAAATTTGAATACTTTCAGCCCCGAAAAGATAGAACCTTGTTCAAACAAATTTTAAGACAAAATACTCCAGAAAATAAATGCATTGTGTTGTTTATGGTGGGGGCATTTAAAACTAGCTCTATCTTGTTGGAGATATAGATTACAAGTTGTGAGCTTCACGTTGTCACAAAAATAGAGACACTAGTTTGTCAGACACGTCAAGCAAGAGCGTTAGCAAAAGTTTATTTAATGAGCCAATCTTTATCTTCCTTGAGCTTTGTTATGCAGATGAGAGTCAGTCGAAATTTATGGTTGTCTTAATTTTTTTCGGTCAGTTTACTTCTACACAATGTTTTTGGTCTCATTCTATGTAAGTCTGAGTCTATAAGTAGTGAATAAAGTAGAGCAGAGAAGTTAGAATAGAACAGAGAGAAGAATCGATAGTTAGCAAGAAACAAAAACTATGTAAGGAGTCGAAGAAGTATCAGACCTCAAGCTTTGTGTTTTGTAAGTTGTAGAAGTTGTTCATAATTCATTGGAGAAGAAGGTCATCTTATTTATTTTATTTTGTATTAGCGCACAACACCAAAGTTCATAATATATTATTCATGTGTGTTGATATATTTCTGAGTTTTTGTTGTGAAAAATATATTATCTTTGTTTATGCTCAAGCTTAAGTTCATATTTTACAGGTTGAGACTGGCACAGTTACAAGAAATTGTTTTATTAAGTGTTTTTTCACAGCGCGCATTATACTGAGTGGTCTGTGATCCATGCGATAAGTCCTAAGAGTTCAGTGATGAAGAAGTCCACTACACAGTCTTTGTAACTGATCTGTGCAGAGATTGTTTGCACGCTATAGATCTGATATTTGGTATCAGAGAAGGTTCTATCAGAGCAGGATTATTAGAACAATATTATTAGAGTAGTAGCTTTGTTTTAAGGTGAAATCATGACCTCTACATCCAATATTCAACCTCACACTTTTACAGGTAAGAATTATGATTTATGGTCCTTCACCGTGAAGGTGTCATTGTTGGGTCAAGATGTATTGGAGATAGTCGAAAATGACTATGTAGAACCAACATATCATGCAACATATAATGCACTCACACAAGCTGAGAAGGATGCTTTGAAATATCAAAGGAAGAAGGATGGAAAGGCGATGTTTTACATACATTAATCCATGCATGAAATCATACTCCTAAGAGTTTCATCAGCAAAGAAAGCCAAGAATGAGACTTATTATAAACTTCTTATCAATGTATGGACAAAGTCACGACTTAAAAACTGCAAATTCTTAGAAGATATTTTGAAACTTTGTGAATGAAAGACTCATTTTCAATAGATTCAATTTACACCCATTTTATTGGTCTGATAAATTACATTAAGTCTCATGGAGAAACCATACAGGATAAAAAGGTTGTTGAGAAGGTACTGAGGAGTCTACCTCCTAAATTTTATACCCTTTTTTTTACTCTAGAAGAGAGGAAAGACCCTATTCATTTCAGTCTAGATGAGCTGCAATCTTCCCTCATTAATCATGAACACAGATTAAATAGATCAAATATGTCATTCCAAAATGCATTTCCTGCGAAGTCATCTATTAGTCATGGAAGAGGAAGGGGGAGAGCTAACTCTAGAGGCAGAGGAATAAATTTTGTTCGATATGGACGCAATAGGAGTCCTTCAAATACTGGTGGAAGAAGTCAAAATCCAGATATGAGACAACCAAATAATAAAAAAAATTATAAATCAAAGATTGAGTGCCATTACTGTAAAAAGTATGGGCATTATGCATATGAGTGCAAAAAGAGACAGTATAATCAAAACAAGCATGGTAAAGATCAGTCAAACATCACAAATAGTCCACCCAACCCTATGTTTATGGTGTACGCTAAAGCGATGTCTATAGTTTCCCCAGTTGAAGGCAATGTTGCTCAAGAAAGTCCTTGTGACATATTGTATCTAGAGTCAAGCTCTACTAATCACATGATAGGAAAATTATAATTGTTTTCTAGTTTGGATAAGTCAGTCCAAACTAAAGTTACACTTTGAACACATATCCAAGTCAATGTATTAGGGAAAAGAAATATTGACATTTTAACTAAACAAGGAGAGAAAAACATTATTCCTGATGTATATTATGTTTCTAGTCTAAAACATAATTTGATGAGTAGAGGGAAGTTGTTGCAGAAAGTTGGATATAGAATATAGAGAAAGTTGTTTTCTCATTTACTGGTGATTTCTTAAGAAAAACATAGGTTTATTTCCTAAAACATAAATATGATGCATTAGGTTGTTTTCAAGATTTAAAATCAATTGTGGAGAAGAAGAGTGGTTATTACATCAAGGTTCTAAGAACTGACAGAGGACGTGAATATATTTCAAGATAGTTTCAAAACGTTTTTAAAGTTCATGGAATATACAAGAAATTCATTGCATGATATACACCACAACATAATGGTGTCGTAGAAAGGAAGAATTGAACCATCTTGGAAATGGCGTGCAATATGCTGGCAACCAAACATTTTTCAAATGAATATTGGGTTGAAGCAGTAGCAACTGCAGTATATATCATGAACATATGTCTCAAAACAAATGTAAAGAAGAAAGTTCCTCAAGAATCCTGGACATGTATGAAGCATAATGTGGCACACTTAAAAGTTTTTGGTTGTGTGGGATATCCACATCTTCCAGATGATCTAAGAAATAAGTTAGATAAAAAAGGACATAAATGCATATTTTTTGGATACTTTGAAAATACAAAAGCATACAAATTGTATGATCCTGCTACAAGAAAAGTCATAATCAGTCGTGATGTTCAATTTAGGTTGAATGAAGCATGGGATGGAATCATAGAAAGGACAGTCAGAATTATTGATGATATTAAGAATCATGGCACTGAATAATAAGTGGTTCAAACACCATGTACAAATCAATGTACAGTTCCTTCCACTTATGGAACTGCGACACAAATCCAAGTTCAATCTACTCCTTTCATTATCCTTACCCTTTCTTTACAACAACATTAAGACAAAAAAAAGAAATAGCTTCAAAGAGAGATCATATTGAAGAGTTGTTCAATATTTAATGCAAAAGATAATTGGATTTTGATTTCGTATCTGGAAGCTATGTTGTCTAGGTCTAGTTTTGGTATGGATTTGGAATGTGGAAGCTATGTATTTATTCATGGGCACTGCAATACTCTCTCCCACACATACAGACAATGCTCATCCATTTAAATTTGTAACTCCTTCCATTCCTGTGATGGGTTCCAGGATTTAATTTCTGGCCATGGCCATTTCCATTTCCATAATTATAATCGACTTTGTTTTCTAGTGTAAATCTGTGTCTATTGTTGCGATAAAGCATATCTTTGGCAGGCATAAATTGTTTCGTGTTTTGTTTGTGTTTGAATATATTTTATGAAAATGGGGAGTAAATTTACCATACTATAATGTATAATACAACTACCATCAATGTATAAATCTAGAGTGAGAGCCCGACCTAAAAATATACACTCTTGAATTTTACAACATACACCATGACATTAAAAATCTTACAGGTTAGGAGGAGTAGCAAAGGAGCTATGTTCTCCATCCGAAATTGGATATCTATTTAATAGATATTGAAATAAAATGGATTTATGGGGAAAAAATGATTAAAAAGTTAACAAGATTAACATGTTTAAATAAAGATATGTAGAGATGACGTAAACGTGGTCACCAAGAAAGGTTGATCACTATTGCAAATTTTAACAAACAGTATGTGAAACATAAGATATAGGTTGATCATTATAAAAATGCCCAATACAAATTTTATAAAACGATATGTGAAAGATATGATATAATATAGACATTCCAAAGAGGGAAGAAAGAAGGTCTTGTTGACAGGAAAATTTGACATGCCATCAACTAGAAGAATAGATCCAGACTTGGGTTGTTTAATTAACCCAAGTTGTTTGGAGTAATCTATTCTGATGGGTTTAATGGCTCTGTTAGCCAACTAAAGTCATAAAACAAAGAAAAGAAATAAACTACTTAATGCTAAAACTATAATAATATATATACTTTAATCTAATTATTTACAAATGTATTAAAGAAAGAGGTAAATATGAACATGCATTTTATGAACAAAATAATTACAAGTTGCAAGTTTTAGTGAAAGACTTGCAAAATAAATGTTTTGTAATCGTTCTCAAAAATAGATAAAGAAAGCACATATTTTTGTATTTTTTGTTTTGTAATCACATATCTAAGAATCATAAGTAAAACATGATTTGAAACAAAGACAGAGTGATGGTCAAAGCCGATCAAACAACTTTCATGTTTCACTATTAACTAAAATGATGAAAATTAGAAGAAAATAAAGCTAACTTGTTACTAGTTTGTTAATGTGTCTATGCCTTTGTACGATCCAAAACTCGAGTTGTCTCACCTGTGAAAGAAATATGCAGTAGGCTCGTACTAATGTCTTCTGAATAAATTCAATATGTGTATTTACAACTAGGATATAAGAACAAAATAATAGACACGTATGATCTAGTGATCTTATAATTATGAATGATTACAGTAAGAAAAATTATTATGTGAAGCATTCATTTTTATCCATCAATTAAACATCACACGTAAATCATGATATTATAGAATATGGAAAAACAAGTTATAGACAAGATTTTAAAGCATTCAATGAAATGGAATATCATGTGCTAAAGAGACAAAAGCTGCGTAACATATCAATATTTCATAATAAAAAGGAAAAACATAAATGAAACAATTTTCACACCGGTCTAAATCCAAATGTGAATCAGTTGTCCACATAGTTCTAAAATTCACATGCCTATAATCTGTTCCATCTAAGATGATACAGGGCTTACAAAATGAACAGTATTTAAAGTGATTTGACATCACATTCTCCTATCTCACATGATAGACTAGGATCTCATAGAATAAAAAATACTACAAAAATAGTGGGCTCCGAGCCACTTATAACATAGTTGGTTTTAATAAAAGATAGATCAAATCATTCAGATGCATAATCAAATATGTTTCCTCCAAATTAATCCTTGGTTTATGAGCTGGAAACTTCTTTGACGAATTTAGGCGAAATTTGTAAAATTGTGCTTCAAAGAACAATATGTTCACTATTTATGGAATCTTCTTGCGAGTAAGCTAAAACAACCCGTTATGAAAAATCGTTTTTCAGAGTTTTCTCAAAATTATTCACCGTTTTCCCGTAATGTGCCCCGCAAAATTACCTTTCCAATCTGTTGTGGATGAAATCTTGAAAAATTAGCCTTGAAGATTCACTTGCAGATCCTAGAATATGTCGTTTCTATGGAAACCCTTATAGGTTTAGGTAAATAGACCTTTTTCCCAGATGGGATTTGAACGGTTTCCCAAAATTCCTCTTCGTTTGATTGTAAATGGTGTTCAAAAACCACTCCCTGTGGAACGACAAGAATCCTCAAGCCTGCTATTTTTGTTCTTTCTTTGATGCGAGAATAGACAAACAGTTCATGATCTGGTTGCATCTCTAATTTGACATAAAAAAAAACCATATGCTTCACTTCATTTCATAGGGCACAAGAATATCCTCGATATTATCACTGATTCAAACAAAGAAACCTTACTCCTGAAAAATAATCAATAAAAACCTAATTAACTAACCACTGACTATTAAGAGTATAGCCATAGAATCGTAGTCAAGATTTGCATCACCATTCATATATCTATTGATCACAAAGGCCAATGCATCAATCATTTAACTATTTTAATAATGGTTGCGAGTGCCATTGGTGTCTAAAGCATGCATGCTTCAATATGATCCCAATCGTTAATGAGTGTAACATCCCACTCTGGCGCACTGAGTGAACTTATTCTTTGAGGACACTTGCTCGCAAGTGATCCGGATTATTATGCTATTAAGACTTTTGATTTTGATTATGAAGCGTTATGGGTTGATGACATGTTGTTTTACTGCATTGACATAGACATGTGCTATTGACTTGGTTTACTAAGTGTGCAAGATTTTGGACCTCGAGGATGCATAAGCATCGATGGAACCCCTTGGACTTAGGATCAAGTCAAGGAGTGTACCGTTGGGGTTTGATTGTTTTTACTATGATATTAGCGCATCTTGTTAGATGATATGATATGGATATATTCTGACATGATTTGTTGATGATGTAGGCTAATGATAGCTTGCCAACCAGACTCACATATGGAGTAAAGGGGTCACACACAACTACCAGATATGTTGAGGGAGAGGTGTGGACAACAACAATGCCACATCCTACTAGTACTCCCGCTGTGGATCGAACTGTAGGTTAACGATTACCTAGTTCGAGAGGACCCACGATGTTGTGAGGGAAGACTGCGATAGTCGCTCATGATGATTCTAAGGGGCGCGCAATAAGGTGGGGGCCTTATTCCTTAGAGGCCCTTAGTCTCCCACAAGTTCACCTGGCAGAGTGTTGACTCCAGGGGTTATTGATGCCTACCAAATCAGTCAAGAGGTGAGTGGCACCCTTGGAGCACGTAGTGCGTCCTGAAGGGCACATCGCGCAAGGGAACAGATGAGGCGAGTGGCACTCTTGGAGCACCTAGTGCATCCTGAAGGGCACGTCGCATTGTTGATGATAGAGGGACAAACCTAGATGGACCTAATATGAATAACATGTTAAGTAATTTTTAAAACAATTTCCCTAATTAAATGTCGCCTAGTACGAAATTTAAAGCCTAAGTCTAAATTACGCTAGTGGTGAAATTTTGTCTTCTATAATAATAATAATAATAATAATAATAAAAACAACTTTAATAGTAATTATGATCTTCGTTAAAACTTGTAACATGAAGGGAGTAAGAAATTTGATTTATTCATAAAAAATAAAATCCGTGGATATAAAATGTAAAGAGGGCATTAATTGTTTTAATATTTTTGATAATTTAAAATATATCAATTTAGTGATAAAAGGGAAAAGGGGTTAAATTCCACACTTTCCTTTTTGGGTTCTAATATAAAAGGGGAAAGAGGGAAAAAAATTTTTTTTAGGAAACTAGGAAAAGAGGTAACATAAAAAGGGAAAAAGGGGAAGTTAAGGGAAAAAAAGAAAAGTCAACTTAGTAAAGAATCTACCATTTAAGAGATTTCTAATTTTAAACTGAATTAACAATTTCATAATAGGGAAATCTTCTAAAACTTGTAAGGAAATTTGGGGACACCTAGGCGTGATTATAGGAGTAACTCTAGGTGGGTGAGGGAAATAAGACAATTAATTAATTAAAGAAATTAAATAATGGAGGAATAAAGGGGATGGGTGACACTTGTACGTAGAAGAATTTTTAGGAATTTATTTTTAAAACTTTAATTAAATGAGATTTTAGGAAGGAGGGGAAGTTCAAAACTCTATAAAATCAAGGAAGGAGAAGGAGGAAGGATCATCTTCTGTTTGTGTAATGTTAAACTACATAAATATCTACTTCACTGATTTACTTGTGGGAGTTGCGGATACCTAGCTCGGAGAGGAGTGGTAGCTTGGCCTTGCGAGGCAAACTGGGAGCTAGTCGAAATCTCTGGATAGTGTGTGTGGCCCCTTTGCGGATCAGGGGGATAAGGGGGAAGAAGAGTACCCCTAGCATTGTCTGGGAGGTACCGGTGAAGTCTCGACAGTCGGAAAGTGGGAGCGGAATGGAGTGCGTAGGACATCATTCAGAGTGGGTGATCAGGCAATGGTACGCTCTCTTTATTTTTGTATGGTAGAATGTATTAGGACTTATACTCAGATCTGCTTATTTAATGGAAAAGTGAAAGGATATTTTTTTCTTTTGACTTGGTGACTGAAACTTTCCTTATCCTAGCTCGATGGTGGTTGAATCCCATGGAATTCATCTTCCCGCATGTCGTGACTGCCCTGTGTGTTGATTGTGACCTTGAGTTTGTTTATCCTTCATCCCTAGAACACGAGTCCTCGCCTGAGCAGTCGACCATGAGCCTGATCTACGGTCGTCGCCTTAGCGTTAAAAGTCTTGTGGATCTCAATGCCCTACTTTTCTGTGTGAGGATGGTGAAGCGAAGGTGAACCTATCAGTTGTCTACCTCTGTGGATTTCCTTGCCTAATTGTTGACTTGCGTCCTTCAGTACGACCTCTACGTATGGATTATCATGCTTCCTTGTTGTGTAATTCTCTTCACCTTGACTGATAGAATCCCTGCGATCCCTTTGATAAGTTATCCTTGTGGCTCTGGCATTCTCTTACTGTTGTCATCATTTTTATATTGGTATTCTGAGATGTAAAAAGTATTTAACTTCAATCTTCATTTTGGTTCTTGATGGATTGACTGGTTTTTATTACTTCTGTTATTGTAATGGTGTAACTGATGTAGAAATATTACCTCTATTGTTGTAATTCAGTAATGGATGTAAAAAAAATATATATTACTTCAGCGATTGCAATATGTGGTAGCTATAAAATCTATCCTTGCATCTTCATCTCTTATCTGGAGAAATTTAACTATGTAATTATTATTTACTAGTGAAGTTGTTTATGTCTATTCATCAATGGATAATGGCCAATGTAGCCTTGCATATTCATCACTTATATGGAAAAATTTAGCTGTGTAATTATTATTTACTGGCGAATTTGTTTCTTTTTGTTCATCAATGGATAATGGCCAATATAGCCTTGCGTCTTCATCCCTTAACTAGCGAATTGAACTGTGTAAATATCATGTAATGGGGAATTCATTTCTATATGTTCATCATTTGATAATGGCCAATTAAACTCTGCATCTTTATCAGTTTTAGCGGAGAAATTAACTCTGAGTAATTATCGATTAATGGTGAATTCTTCTTGTCTGCTCATCACTTGATATTGGCAAAGTAACTCCACCTTTCATCCATCCTTTACAGCCGCGTTTTATCCACTTATCCCTTTACTTGCGTTTTATCTATGGTGGGTGTGTTTACTAATCCTGTGTTTTCTTGGGCTGGCGTTGTGTTTGCGATTGTACATTATGTATGGTTCAATTTCACACATGACGGCGATGGATGAGTTTACATTTCCTTTTTAGGACTCCAACCTTGGTTTTACTCCCAAGATTATATTTACATCAACGATTATACCCACAAACTAGCTGTGAAACTTTACCTCTGTGATTTGTAAACTCAACGAACTTATAGCTCAGCCATTTTCTGCAAGTGGTAACCTTGATTTTTGCCTCTGCTGTGACACTACAAATTGTTGAGAAACTGTACCCTTGATGGAAAGTACGATTTCACTGTAACACCCTACCTCTACGACTTGTAACCATAATTTTAAATTCAACAATTTGGTAATCTGCATCTGAAACAATGTAACTGTTGTGACCCTTATCTTATTTGTTTTCCCTTTTTGTTTGTTTGACCGTTAGTGCCTAATTGAGTAAGACATATCATATTTCAGTGGCATTAGATTATAAATCATCTCGTGACCTTCAACTACACGCTTTCCGATTATTTGACAACCATTGTGCAATTACCCCATAGTTTTACAGTCATGGTAATTCACAATCACTTACACAACAACTTCTCACCTATTTAGATAGCCCGATAAGGGATTTTGTTGCATTCACTTTTACCTATGAATTTTACTATACCTCGCAGTAATTCTCCTTTATTACATAAGGCAGTAAATCTCATTAATGCTTATGACAGTGAATCAAATTTTAGATATATGGTCTTAGCTTCTCATTGAATGAATATGGCCTTATGGAATTTACACTCTTAGCCGACCCCTTTAAGCTTTGTAGACAACTGTCAGTTTGGTACGGTTAGTAAGGATAGACAACAGGTAGTAATTAATGAGATAATAAATGTTTTACTATTGCATTCTGCCTTGATGTAGATGACCTTGTTATTTGCTATATTAATTGTTATGTGATTGTCATGTTAATTACCTTGTTAATTGCTATATTAATTGTCAATGTCTTATAATTGATTAAATGTATTACTTTAAAGGCAATACTGTAATAGTATAGTGAGAAATTGTTATATCTCTTTCAATCCAACCACCATGTTATGATCTTATGTTTAATGTCTAGCCTCTGATACTTTCTCTACTTATTATTTCGTGGAATGACCAGTTCTACTAGTTAAATGTTATATAGTAACAAGTGTCAATGTCTTACACGTCATTCCCAACCATGAATTGCATTAAGGATTAAATTGATTGGACGTTGATGACCCAACTACAATTTAGACTTGCTCACTTGATACACTTCTAAATGTTAATTTAGATTGGCATACATTGACCTAATTGCAATCAGACTTGTTGATTCTTATGTTAATATTGAATTGTAATTTATGGGCTAATTGAATTGACTCACTATTGGATGAGTAATCGATGTTAAACACGAGGGTCAGTTGGACTATTTTAGACGTGATTAATGGGTGGTTGTGGATGAAGTCATTTTTATTTTTTGCTTCCCGTGGAGGGTGTGGTTGTCCATTACAATTATTGTTGTACTTGGTTTATAAACATTTAATGTGTTTATTCGCTCACTGTAAAGGTTATAGTTACTTGTGTAATTGACTTGGGCTATGTCATTTCATTAGGATGTTGGTCCTTAGCTTAGTAAGATTGGTCTAGTTATGTCAGGCGGGATGTAGACACCTCCTTGTTCCTCATAATAGTCGCCAACCCCGAGACCTTATATGGTCAAAATCGATGGGAACCTGGGCTTGAGCATTGCTTATGTGTCCTGGAGGTCCTAACAATTGCAGGGTAGGACGGGTAGGTAGTCATTGTTATTTTTTTTGTCGGTTGATTGCCGTCCATTGCTTCTAGTTGTTGATGTGCTTCTTAGGTCATTATATTTTTTTCACGTGAGTTGCATGCACCATGTTTGTCATCATGTGGCAACATTGAGTATAATGTCCTTATTACCATTCTACACATGCACACACACAAAAAAATTGCACTTGTTATGTGAGGCTTGTTGTCATAACTAAACGGGAGGGTTGTTACAATGAGAGTGACCTATGCAATGGTAACCATATCAATGAAGTTCCAATGATTGTCTCAAAATGCATTGTTCACAGTTTGAAAGTTTTAACCCCACATATAACATGTGTTTTTTCCATAAGAATACCATGTTGAGTTCCAACCAATTTGAACATATGATAATTCAAGTATCGGAACAAAGGTTGAGATAAGGTTCTTCTATACTTGCTATTACAAGATTAAGTGAGATCATTATAGCCTTATGGAGACGTTAGCATCATCCAAACCTTGTGTCATTTGATAATATTGATGACCCAACTTTTTTATACAAAATGGGTTATGTAGGATGTCATTAATAATAAAATTCCAAACATTTTGTGCTATAATAACTAAATCCTTTTGATATCATTCAAATCTTGTCATAAAAGGTGATGTAAATCATTTCAAACTAGTCTCAGAACAAAAAGAGTTTCAAATAGCCAAATTTTGTAGCTTGCTTTTAATCAATCATGCAACCTTCTAGAAGCACAAGACATGAGCCATAAACAACTCTGGAAACACAACTCATCCAAACCATTCTTAAATTTCACAGGAAACAATGATATACAACAGACAAATTCAATAAGAGGTAGTGACAAATTCCCAAATCATGAAGTTTGTCCGTTGGCGTCAAAGATCTGTAGAAAACAAAATGAAATGGTGTTTGAATTTCATGTTGGAAGTCATGAAATTCAATCCAGACAAAAGGAAAGAATACAACATCAAGACCACTCTCAAAATTAATGTAAACCATACAAACAACAATATATATAATGATAACAATAAAGAAGATCATATATACGTGCCAAACAATGAAGAAGGTATGTTATAATGTAAGGTATGTTATAAGGTATGTTATCGAAGTCCACTTTATTTTAGTCGTTGTTTCTATTCTGCAAATATTTTGTTGCTTCTCATTAACATAGAGTGGAGCATCACACCTTATTCAATAAGTTCACAAAAGTAAATTGGCCATAGTGCTAACACACATTGAATTCAATAAGAGCTTAGAAATTAACATAGTATGGATTTAATAATAAAGGAAAAAGAGCTTAAAAGAAACGGAAAATAGATTTAAGAATAAATGCATTTTTACAATAAGAGCTTAGAAGTTAATATAGAATGGCTTTAATAATAATGGAAAATAGATTTAAGAATAAATGCATTTGTGCAAGATGTCCATAGTAAAATTACCGCTAATTAAAAGTTCATTACTTCATAAGATAACAACTTTCGAAGTGATCATTGTTGGATATTTGAATAAAAACAAACATGACTAAAACATAACAATCTCTTGACCTCCTTTGTCAATTAGATATGAGCAACTTGAATAATTTTAAAATAACTTGATATAATAAAATGTAAGTGTATTTTATTAACAACATCTCAGTTTTGCAAATCTTTTTTATCAGTTATCATTAGCATATAGCGCAGCGTCAACACTCACTCAATACGCTGACAAAATTAACACCAATTACTCAGTATGCTCATAAAAGTAACTTATGTTGATGAATTGATCAATATTGAATGCGAAAGACAGATTTAGAATCTGAAAGCTATGTAATTGGTCCATATTGAATGTGAAGGACAGTTGGATTTAGAATCTAGAAGCTATGTTGTTTAGTTTGATCCAAGCATAAGTTTTTAGCTTGATAAGGTTGATTCAAGCATAAGTTTTTAGCTTCATTTAGAATTGCAGAAAATACCATTGAAGAATTTAAAACTATAAATATGAATGATGCAGGAGCATCATCAGTAGCATGCGAGCGCGGGGCAGTGCCAATGCATTTTGGCACATGATCAAAAGTGTTTAAATTGTTTTTGAAATTGGATGCGCCAAACTTAAATGAAGTAGTTAAGAAGGGGTGTACTTACAAATTGTAAACAGATCTTGAGCGATCCACTCTCATATGTAGTAGATAGAGGCATTTATGCATAGTTAATGTAAGTAAGTAGATTTAAAATCCTAGATTTGACAGTTTTAGGATCTAGAGGGAAAACGACTATAGACACCCTCACCTTGTATCATTGAAATATTATCAAGATAGATCATAGAGCATAGGGATAAGTAGTAGAGATATTTTGTTAAAAAAAAATCCATGTACAAAAGTCTTGAAATTAATATATAGCTTTGAATCCAGACTCATGGGGTGGTAATGCTTTCTGTATGCATATGCTGAATGTTGGGCTTATAGCTATTTTACTCTTTATGATTGTACATTTTCTTTTATGCTGTGTATGAATGATTCTTGTTGAATGTTTGAAATATGAGAGAGGGAGAGTAAGGAATGAGTTTCAATTTTTTCTCTGTCTAAGAAAGAGTTTTCCTGCAAGGAGTGTAGTGAAATCGTCCGCAAGGTGTGCGTTGATGGAAGCCAGAGTTCATCTCTGAAATATCAGGAGGGATATTGTTGATCTCATTTCATCATAGGTCTAAGTCAGGCATAGAAGTCGTGCAAGGTATGAGCAGGCTGAGTGAAGTCTCAGAGTTTACAACCTGAGTGGATTTGTTGAAGGACTTATGTCGCATAGTTGCGCAGAGTCAAGGGGCTCAAATACTTGTATGTATTTGAGAAAGTGTCGCAAGGAGTGTGTGCAGGAGTTATCCCCAGAGTACCTGAGGATCTTCAAGAAAGATCAGGAGGGATAGAGTCTTCGAAGTTTTCGAAGGAATCTCGGGAGGGATTCACACTTTAGAAGTGTTCAAAGGAAGGCAAGGAGCATGGTCATCAAATAGGGACCAAGTTCAGAACCAGAAATCCTTTGAGAGGAAAGGATTGGACGGTCATAATCCTCTAAGGAGAATTATCGAGATAGTGACGATCATAGGATATACCAAAGTTGGAGGCTGGATAAGGTCCATTTACCCTGATTGTTCAGGACGTCAGAGCATTTCAACATTTCGGGGTTTGAGAGGACAAGTGTCAGCCAAGATTTTGGCTGATCAAATCCCTGAAAAACGAAAGGGGAACTTTCGTGTGTAGAGGCGGAGATTGTCACGTTGACATTTTAGAACTTTGGAATTCATGGTTTCAGAACTCTTGAGGACAAGCGATCGAGATTCAGGAGGAGAACAAATCTGAAACTGGAGGATTGCGATAAATTCAGTTGTCAACATTTTGGAGTTTAGAAATTCGGCGTTCCTGTGGACAAGAGTCTGGGTTTTTCACATCAGAACCCTCGAAGTTGTGAAACGCAAAGTATTGTGGAAGGGTGTTTCAACAATTTAGTATTTTGGGGTTCAGGAACCCGAGAGGGAAAATATTTGGAATTGAGAGTCTTGAACTCCCGGTATCTGAAATTCCAAAGCCACATAATCAGTAGACTGAAGGAAGGAAAGGTCCAGAAGTTGAAGGAGTGAACAAGAGGAGGGTTTTCGACATATCGGGATTTGAAAATTTGGCATTTCTGTTGACAAGGGGTAGAACACTGCCCATCAGAATCTTTGATGTCCTGAAAGGTGCAAGGAAGGTACTAAGGCACGGCATCTGCATTTTGACTATTTGGGATTCAAGGATTCAGAAGTTATGTTGACATAAGGTTTTGGGAAATGAGAGTTTTGAACTCATGATACCTAGAACCCCAACGCAGGGAAGAACTATCAAAGGGGGTTAAATTCCCGAAAGTCAGGGGAGATGATAGGTAACAGAAGTCCACGTTAGTTGAAGAGTGCAGTTGAAGTGACGCATGGAAGGATGAGGAGATCCCCACCAAGAATTGTGAGACCCGGAGAAGGGATGAGACTCTTTCGGTAATTTGAGACTTCGGGACCCGGAAGGTGGAGAGGAAAAGAGCTCATGAAATTGTGTGGGCTGTTAGATAAAAAGGGGGGATCATAGCCATTGATTTTCTATGGTTGAAACATCAGAGTTTCGGTGTTTCGGTATTCGACAAACCGGGGATTCCCTTGATAAGAGGATCGGTCACGGTGAAGAGAAAATTGCAAAGTAAGACAGAATACAAAGAAGGCTTCAGTATTTCAGTGATTTGGAGTTCGGCATTCCAGGAGTCGAGGGAAAGAGTTGCATGACATCGCAACTCCCGAAATTGTGATAAGGAGGAACTCGAAATTGAAAGGGGAAAGGTCAAGTGTGGGTTGCTTTCAGCATTTCGGGGCTTGAAAGGGTAGGATGCTCGACCTTAGGATATGTGAAATCATGAATCCCGGTATCCCAAAATAAGGGGGGTACTTTTCCAAAATGCTATTGTGGGTGTAGATTTCCCGAATGGAAATAGAAGGGCCAGTTCAGCTCTTCGGGCCAAAGGGGGAAAAGATCCTGTGTAGATTTCTGACCTGTGGGTTGGGGAGTCTGCCTCAGTTGTGGTATCATAGCCCTCCTCTATTTTTATATTCCATATATAGGGTAAGGGGAAGATTTATAACTATGACATCGAGAAGAAGAGACAGACAAACACCCGATCCACTAGAGGAGAAGGAAATGCCAAGAGGAAGGGGTAGGCAGATGCCTGATCTAGCCATGGAAAGAGAGATGTGTGACCTACGTGATAGAATTGAGGTCATGGAGACAACACAAAGGTGTGCAGTCAGTGCTGGAGATCTCAGTGAATCTGAAAGTGAAAATGAAGCTGGACATGAAGGAGAAGAAGTTGTAGCAGAAGATGTAGCAAATGAACGCCTACTTAGGGTTGTTGCAAGAATGGGTGCTAGAGAAAATATGGACATTCCAGTATATGAAGGAAACCTGGATGTTGAAGAGCTTCTAGACTGGATTAGATATCTAGACACATATTTTGACTATGAAGATGTCGAGGAAGACAAAAAGGTCAAACATGTTGTCACAAGACTTAAAGGACATGCAACATTGTGGTGGGATGAACTACAAGCTGACAGACACTGCAAAGGCAAGCATACAGTCAAGAGTTGGGACAGGATGGTTGCAAAGATGAAAGTAAAATTTATACCCAAGGATTACCAGATTACTCTGTTTAGGAAAATGCAGAATCTGAGACAAAAGTTGGGTTCAGTGAAGGAATACATTGAGGATTTCTACAAGATAAATATTCGGGCAGGTCATCGAGAGAGCGATGATGAGAAGGTTTCCAAATATATGAATGGTCTGAATTATGAAATTCAAGATGAGATGAGCATGACGAACCTTCAAAATGTGGAAGATGCTTATCAGATGGCTCTGAAAGCTGAGGAGAAGTTGAGTTGCAAACAAAGTCAGAGAGGCCGAGGAAGAAGCCAAGCCAGAGGCAAGATAGTTGCCCATGATAGAAACCAGAAACCAAAAGAAGACTAGAATAAACCTTAGACTTAGACTGAGAGAGGTGGAAGTTCGTAGAGGGGACAATATGTTGATAACAACACTTTTCCTCGCGCTAGAGGTAGAGGAAGAGGAAGAGGTGGAGTGGTGAAATGATTCACATGCGGAAAGAATGGGCACAAGTCTTTTGAATGTCCAGAAAAGAAGAAAGAGGGAGGAGAAACTCACATTTCTGAAGAAAAAAGGTGAAATTTTGAGGCAGAGGACGCTGAAGACGAAAGATCACTAATGATGAGAAAGGTTCTCTTAAGGCCAGAAAAGGAGGCGGAGAATCCAGCTCAAAGGAACAGACTTTTTCGGACTGCTTGCAAGACCAAAGACTAGGCATGTAAAGTCATTTTAGACAGTGGAAGCACAGACAATCTCGTTTCTATAGAGATGGTAGAAAAGTTGGAGTTGGAAACTGTTGAACATCCAAGCCCATACAAAGTTTCATGGCTACAAAAATGACATCGGGTAAATGTCATTAAACAATGTTTAGTTGAATTTAAAATAGGTGGATATAAGGATGAAATGTTGTGTGATGTTATCCCCATGGATGTATGTAATCTATTGTTGGGTAGGCCATGGAAATATGACAGGAATGTGATTCATGATGGAAGGAATAACACATACACCCTAGAGAAAAAAGGGAGAACTCACATGTTATTGCCAATTAAGGACAAAGAAGTAAAACCTGAGGTAAGCAAAACTATACTTCTCATGAGTGGGAAGGAACTTCTTACAGAGGTTAAGAAGAAAGAAGATATACAATTTATTGTTGTCAGGAAGCCTACAATTGTTTTGACCAACACAAGGGTAGATGATTTACCAGAAGAAATTCAGAAACTGTTGGAGGAGTTTGTTGACATAGTAGTGGACGAACTACCTTGTTCGTTGCCACCGGTTAGGAGTATAAGTCACCATATTGACCTCATACCTAGATCCATCTTACCAAATAAAGAAGCATACAAACTAATGTCGCGAGAGAATGAAGAGGTCAAAATACAAGTCTAGGATTTGATGGACAAGGGTTTGGTCAGAGAAATCTAGAGTCCATGTGCTGTTCCGAAAATGCTTAGTCTGAAGAAAGACAGAGGTTGGAGGATGTGTATAGACTCGAGGTAAATCAACAATATTACCATCAGGTATAGATTTCCATTGCCAAGGATGGATGATTTGATGGATTGTTTGAGTGGAGCAATTTTTTTTCAAAGATTGATTTGAAGAGTGGTTGCCATCAAATTTGTATGAGAGAAGGAGACGAATGGAAGACATCGTTCAAAACCAATGAGGGGTTATATGAATGGCTTGTTATGCCATTTGGATTAACAAATGTGCTGAGTACTTTCATGAGATTGATGAATGAAGTCCTGAAGGATTTCATTGGAAAATTCGTCATTGTATATCTTGACGATATATTGATTTTCAGTAGGACAGAAACAGAGCACTTGAAGCATTTGGCTATAGTGATGAAGATATTATAGCAAGAGAAGTTGTTGATAAACATGAAGAAACCATCATTCATGAGGACAAAGCTCATTTATTTGGGGTTTTTTATTTCTGCAGATAAGCTGAAAATTGATCCAGATAAAGTGGAGGTGATTAAGAATTGGCCATCGCCGAAGAGTATATTTGAAATCCAAAGTTTTCATGGATTAGCTAGTTTCTACTAGAAATTCATCAGGAATTTCAGTGGAATTAGTGCACTAATGATGGAAACAGTGAAGAAAATACATAAATCTTTTCACTGGATGGAAGAAGCAGAGAAAAGTTTTAATTTGTTGAAAAGGAAAATTACGGAACAACCAATTCTGGTGTTGCCGGATTTCAAAAAGACATTTCAAGTTAAATGTGATGCAAATGGATTTGAAATAGGGGCAGTCTTAAGCCAAGAAGACAAGCCAATAGCATACTTCAGCGAGAAGCTGAACGAAGCCAAAATGAAATACTCTACCTATGATAAAGAATTCTATGCGATTATTCAGGGATTGAAGAAATGGAGACATTACTTAATCCCCAAGGAGTTTGTCTTGTATAGTGACAATCAGGCATTACAATTTGTGACTCAATAGGAAAAATTAAATCAAAGACATGTTAAATGGGTTGAGTATATGAAAAATTTCACTTTTGTAATCAAACATATTTCTGGTACTGCTAACAAGGTTGTTGATTCTTTGAGCAGGAAGTGTTTGATTATGCAGTAGTTCAGAATCAAAACATTGGGTTTTGATGATATCAGGAACATGTACAGAGATGATTCAGAATTCAAAGAGGTGTATGAAGCATCTGAGAATCTAGTTCTCAGGGACAGAAGCCAATGGAAAGAATACATGATCCAAGAAGGATTAATGTTTAAAGGTAATCAACTTTGTATTACAAAGTCCTCCACAAGGGAGAATTTGCTGAAGAAGAAACACAGTGGAGGATTGGCCAGACATTTCGGTCATGACAAGACGTTCTCAAAGTTAAACGAGTCATATTTTTGGCTGAGGATGAGGACTGGTGTCAAACGATTTGTAGAAAGATGCAGAATTTGCTAGCATTCAAAAGGAAAGAGGCAGAACACAAGATTATATCAACCATTGCCCATACCTGAGAGGTCGTGGGATGTAGTAAGAATGGACTTCATATTGGGGCTGCCGAGAAAACAAAGAGGGTTCGACTCGATCTTTGTAGTGGTGGATAGATTTTCTAATATGGCACACTTCATACTGTGTCATAAAATCAGTGATGCAACTCACATTGCGAATCTGTTTTTCAAAGAAGTCATTCAACTTCACGGCTTACCAAGAAGCGTAGTTTCGGATCGAGACACCAAGTTCGTGGGACACTTCTAGAGAACCTTATGGAAAATGATGGGAACAAACTTGTCATTCAGTTCATCTTATCATCCTCAGACGGATGGATATAAAGAAGTTGTGAACAGAAGTTTGGGAGACTTGCTGAGGAGTTTGGTGACTGAACATCACAGTCAGTGGGACAACATTCTACCACAATCATAATTTGCACATAGAGATTCGATTAAAAGGAGCACAGGGTAGATTCCGTTCGAAATTATTTATGGCATGTAGCCAAGAGGCATTTATAAATTAAGATATTCAGAACATAATGCGACTAGCAGTGCTAGTGCAGAAGATTTTGTAGAGGCGGTGAAGGAACTTCACAGCTAGGTGAAGGAACGACTGCAGAATTCGAGCCAAGAGTATAAACGAAGAGAAGATCAACACAGGAGAGAACTTCAGTTTGAAGTTGGTGACTTGATACTTTCACACTTGAGAAAGGAAAGGTTCCCAAGGGGGACATATAATGAATTGAAAATGAAGAAAATTGGACTGTGCAAGACCATAAGGAAATTTGGGCCAAATGCTTACAAGATTGAATTACCCGAGGGGATCGAAATTTCACCGATATTCAATATCTCAGATCTGTACCCTTATAAATATGAGGAAGAAGGAATAGGTAGTGAACAACCAGAGGTTCAATGGACTAAACAAATGCTAGTTGCTGAAAATCCATAGATGGAGAGCATACTGGACAAAAGAGTTAGCAAGACGACCAGGAGAAAGGAATATTTTGAATTCTTACTCAAGTGGAAGGGACATCCAGTTGAATATGCCAGCTGGGAAAATGAAGCATAGATTTAGAAGCATGGAAAAACCATGTGAGAGCTCATGTACAGGAGCCCATGAAAAGTTTCAGCAAGGGAGTATGATGCAGGAGCATCATCAACAACACACGAGCGCGGGGCAGCGCCAACGCATTTTGGCACATGATCAAAACTGTTTGATTTTTTTTTTAAATTGGATGCGCCAAACTTAAATGAATTAGTTAAGAAGGGGTGTACTTCCAAATTGTAAATATATATTGAGCGATCCACTCTCATCTGTAGTAGATAGAGGCATTTATGCATAGTTAATGTAAGTAGGTAGATTAAAAATCCTAGATTTGACAGTTTCAGGAACTAGAGGAAAAACGACTATAGACACCCTCACCTTGTATCATTGTAATATTATCAAGATAGATCATAGATCATAGGGAGAAGTAGCAGAGAGATTTTGTTAAAATAAACATCCATGTACATAAGTCATGAAATTAATATATAGCTTTGAATCCAGACTCATGGGGTGGTAATGATTTCTGTGTGCATATGCTGAATGTTGGGCTTATAGTTGTTTTACTCTTTATGATTGTACATTTTCTTTTATGTTGTGTATGAATGATTCTTGTTGAATGTTTGAAATTTGAGAGAGGGAGAGTAAGGAATGAATTTCAATTGTTTCTCTGTCTGAGAAAGAGTTTTCCTGCAAGGAGTGCAGTGAAATCGTCTGCAAGGTGTGCGTTGACGGAAGCCAGAGTTCGTCTCTGAAATATCAGGAGGGATATTTTTGATCTCATTTCAGCATAGGTGTCAGTTAGGCACAAAATCCATGCAAGGTGTGTGCAGGCTGAGTGAAGTCTCAGAGTTTACAACCTGAGTGGATTTGTTGAAGGAAAATTGTCATAGAGTTGTGCAAAGTCAAAGGGATCAAATATTTGTGCGTATTTGAGAAAGTGTCGCAAGGAGTGTGTGCAGGAGTTGTCCCAAGAGTACTTGAGAATCTTCAATCAAGCTCAAGAGGGATAGAGTCTTCGAAGTTGTCGAAGGAATATTAGGAGGGATTCACACTTTCAAAGTGTTCAAAGGAAGGCAAGGAGTGTGGTCATCAAATAGGGACCAAGTTTAGAACCATAAATCCTTTGAGAGGAAAGGATTGGATGGTCAGAATCCTCCGAGGAGAATTCCTGAAATAATGATGATCGTAGGATATACCAAAGTTGCAGGCTGGATAAGGTCCATTTACCTTGACTGTTCAGGACGTCAGATCATTTTGGCATTTCAAGGTTTGAGAGGACAAGTGTAAGCCAAGACCTTGGCTGATCAAATCCCTGAAATGTGAAAGGGGAACTTTCATGTGTAGAGGCAGCGACTGTCATGTTGACATTTCGAAACTTCAGAATTCGGGGTTTCATAACTCACGAGGACAAGGGATCAGGATTCAGGAGGAGAAGAAATCCAAAACTGGAGGATTGCGACAAATTTAGTTGTCGGCATTTCGGAGTTCGAAAATTTGGCGTTCCCATGGAAGGGAAATTCAGAAATTCGGTATTTCAGGGTTCGGGAACTCGAGAGGGAAGAGATTTGGAATCGAGAGTCTTGAACTCCTGGTATCCGAAATTCCAAAGCCACATAATCGATAGATTGAAGGAAGGAAAGGACCGGAAGTGAAGGGAGTGACCAAGAGGAGGGTTTTCGGCATATCAGGATTCAAAAATTAAGCATTTCCATTGACAAGGGGTAGAACACTCCCCATCAGAATCTCCAAAGTCATGAAAGGTGCAAGGAAGGTATGGAGGCACGGCATTTGCATTTCGATGATTCGAGATTCGGGGATTCAGAAGTTACATTGACATAAGGTTTTGGGAAACGAAAGTTTTCAACTCTCGGTACCTGGAACCCCAACACAGGGAAGAACTGTCAAAAGGGGTTAAATTCCCGAAAGTTAGGGGAGACGACAGGTGGCAGAATTCCACGTCAGTTGAAAAGTGTAGTTGAAGTGATGCATCAAAGGACGAGGAGATCCCCGCCAAGAATTGTGAAACCCAGAGAAGGGACGAGACTCTTTCGGAGATTCGGGACTTCAGGACCCGGAAGGTGGAGAGGACAAGAGCTCAACACTTTGCATATTGAACTCCCGGTATGCGAAATTGTGTGGGCCATTGGATAAAAAGGGGGGATTGAAATCGCCAATTTTCGGGGGTTGAAACATCGGAGTTTTAGTGTTTTGAGATTTGACAAACCGAGGATTTTGTGGACAAGAGGATCGGTCATGCTGAAGAGAAAATCCCAAAATCGCGAAGTAAGACAAAATCTAAAGAAGGTTTTGGTATTTTGGTGATTCTGAGTTCGACATTCCAGGAGTCGAGGGAAAGAGTTGCACGACCTCACCACTCCTGAAATTGTGATAAGGAGGAAGCTGAAATTGAAAGGGAAAAATTCAAGTGTGGGCTACTTTCGACATTTCGGGGGTCGAAAGCGTAGGACGC
This sequence comes from Picea sitchensis, assembly GCA_010110895.2. Lineage (NCBI taxonomy): Eukaryota > Viridiplantae > Streptophyta > Pinopsida > Pinales > Pinaceae > Picea > Picea sitchensis. The sequence continues at coordinate 55,017 of SNQJ01S0065654.1, forward strand.
ACGACCTCAGGATACGCAAAATCATGAATCCCTGTATCCCAAAATAAGGCAGGTACTTTTCCAAAAAGCTGTTGTGGGTGTAGAATTCTTGAAAGGGAAATAGAAGGGCCAGTTCATCTCTTCGGGGCAAAGGGGGAAAAGATTTTGTGTGGATTTTTGACCTATGGGTTGGGGAGTTTGCGTCAATGAATCATATGGAAACAGGGATTTTTAAAACTGCTTGAATCTTTGCTACCCAAGTAGTATCATACGCAGATAGATTTGTTTCCCCATTGCCCATAAGAAGATATTAATGTGTCGAGACGCTTCTCGTCCGCTACAACCACCTAAAATTAATAAATTTAAAATAGAATATGAATTTCAATCTTTGAAATAATCCCTAAGATGACTTCCACCTAAGATGACTCACTAGAGATGGATTCTTCCCTCTATCCCTTGTGAATTTTGATCGCCTTGCATATCAACGGAGAAGTCAGGACAGCCTTGTCAATTTGGTTTGATGAGTCTTAGAATTCATTAGCAGTGGAAGGAGAAAAATCCAAAGGGTAGAATCTAGAAGCGCTGCAATTCTCTGTCCCAGACACAATCCTCATCCATTTAAATTTGTAACATCTTCCATTCCTGTGATGGATTCCAGGCTTTTGTTTCTGGCCATGTCCATCATCGTGAAGGTCTTCCCACAGGCTGTTGTGGGTTAAAGTCATATAAATATGGTATTTTACATGTGGGTTAAAGTGAGATAAATATGGTATTTTACATGCACGTCAATTTGAGTGGGAAGTACGTCGGGTCTTTTCGAGAAACGAGATTGAGTGGTGGGTTTGGACCAGAGATCACAGACTCCGACTTATTGGAAGGTTAATTGTGGATGTTCGGTTATAACATTAATTATGGGATCGAAGGCTTAGATGTCGATCCGATTGAAGGCTCATTTGATGGCAACTAATGTTATCACCAGACGATCACAGTTAGCTGAATCCGACTTATTGGAAGGCTAATTGTGGACGTTTGGTTATAGCATTAATTATGGGATCAAAGGCTCAGATGTCGATATGATTGAAGGATCATTTGATGGAAACTAATGTTATCACCAGACGATCACAGTTAACTGAATCCAACTCTGATAAAGTTGTGGGTCGAGCGCAAGGACGGTGATGGTTGTCACGTAATCTTCCAGGATCCAGGGAATTGAAATGTTCGATCAATCGCAATGGTAGTACCGCGTGGTTTGAGGAACGATCAACTTCTGATTTTCTAAAGGTTAGGCACTGGTTACGACGAAATTTTTCTCTCGCAAGGATGTTGTTCTCAAGTTCAACACCACTCTCGGTACTCAATTATTATACACTTCATTTTCTAGTAAGTAGCTAAAAGTTCTCAAGTTCAACACCATACACTTTGTTTTCTAGGGAGAAGCTAAAAGTTTTACCTTTTGGTTTTGGCTAGCATCGTAAGAAGGAGGGAGAGCGAGACAAAAGAGAGTGGGTAATGAGAGTGAGAGGAAGGTGGAGACATAGTGGGGAAGGGTAGTTGTTTCAGAGAGAGAGGAGAGATAGTGTGAGGTGTGGAGAGAGACTTAGAATGATTGTGTGAGGGAGGGGGGAGATAGAGGGAAAGGGGGTAGAGAGATATAAAAAGAGAAATGTGGGGAGAGTAGAAGAGAGAGAAGGAGGGCGATATAATGAGAGTGAGACTAACAATGAGAGAGAGAAATACATGGTATATGTAGGAGAGAAAGAGAGGAGAGATAGGGGGAGGGAGGGAGGGAGGGTGGGTGGGAGATAGTGGAAGGAAGGATGTACAAATAAAATGTGTGAGTGTGAGAGGGCGGGAAGAGAAAGAAATAGAGCGGGGTTGGATAAGGAGTGTTTAAGTTTGTGAGAGGGAGGGAGAGGGAGAGGGAGAGGGAGAAAAAGAGAGTGGGTAGAGAGAGGGTGAGAGGAAGGAGGGGAGAGAAAGTAGGGAGGGGTAGATGTATGAGAGAGAGAGTGGAAAGAGAGTGAGACAGATTGTGAGAGGAAGCGGGAGATATAAGGAAGAGAAGGTAGAGAGATATAAATAGAGAAATGGGGGGAGAGTAGAGGACAGAGAGAAATAGGTGGTAGATGTAGGAGATAAAGAGAGGAGAGATAGTGAGGGGGAGGGGGAGAGATAGTGGGAGGTGGGGGTAGAGAGAGAATGTTTGAGTGTGAGAGGTGGGGAAGAGCAAGAAAGAGAGACGGTCTAGACAAGGATGGGGTGGAGAGAGAGTGAGACTAATTATAAGTGGAGAGATAGTAAGGGGGAGGGGGAGAGACAGAGGGAGGGACGAGGGGGTGGAGAAAGAGTGAGACTGATTGTGAGGGGAAGGGTTGAGATAGAGGCAAGGGGTGGTAGAGAGATATAAATAACTTAATGGGGGATAGAAAGTGTGTGTGCGATAATGTGGGAGGAAGAGAGAGGTAGACAAAGAGGGGAGGTAGAGAGAGATAGACAAAGGATGTAGGTAGAGAGTGAGTGTGTTAAAGTGTGGGAAGTAGAGAGCGGAAGACCTAGAGGGGGGACAAAAAATGTGTGTGTGAGAGTGTGGTAGGGAGACAAAGTAAGACATAGAGGGAGGATAGAAAGTGTCTGTGCGAGAGTGTGGGAGGGAGAGAGAGAAAGATAAAGAGGGGAGATAGAGAGTGAGTGTGTTAGAGTGTGGGAGGGAGAGAGATGAAGACATAGTGGGAGGGAGGGAGAGAAAGGTATAGTATGGAAATAGAGAGAGTGTGATAGTGTGAGAGTGAGAGAGAGGGAAATAGAGAGGGGGGGGGTAGTGAGAGAGATAAATGTAGGACAGAGGAGTATATGTAGAATATATAGTGGCATGAGGGGTTGGGAGAGAGTGCATGACAGTGTGAGAGTGGGGGAGAGAAAGAAAAAGAGGAGGGGGGGGAGAGAGCAAGACAAAGAGGAGGGGTAGAGACAGAGTGTGACAGGGACGAGAGACAGAAAGAGAGGCAGGTAGAGAGAGGGATAGTGACAGGAAGAGAAGTGAAGAGGGAGACATAGAAGGGGAGTAGTGAGAGAATGAGAGAAAGGGGGGATACAAAGGGGGACAAAGAGGGGGAATAGAGAGAGAATGAGGGAAAGAGAGAGTGGGACTGAAACTAAGAACAAGGAGAGAGAGAAAGGGTGGAATAGAGGTGGAAGAGAGAGGGGTGTGTGGGACAAAGGGGTAGAGCATGCGAAAGAGGGAGAGAGAGAGAGGGAGAGTGGAAGAGGAGGGGGTAAGAGGGTATTGTTCCCGAGTTTATGTTTTAAGGCTATAAAACATACCGTCAAAGCATCCGTAAATGATTTAAAGAAATGATTTGGGAATAAGGGATCAAAGAAAGATTAAAGCAGATTCAGTTTCTCAACTACATCTGTCTTGCTTCCTGTTGTTCTTGGATGCTAATGTCTCTCTCAATAGCATCCCATGATCGTTCTAACTCAACCCAGTTAGTTGCTGTTTGTAAAATGGTGTTAAATAAATTTAAGGAAATACTGGTTTGATCCTGAAGGCCTGGTTCAACTTTGGGTTGTCTGCTACTTGGGACAATCATGGATGATTAAACTTTATTTTTTTATAAAGGGAGTTTAATCAATTTGTTACTTCAGATTTCCAGAGATGAGAATAAGAAAAAACAATTTTAAAATCCAAAACAGTAATGTAAACACATTCAAGGTCGTTTCCTGGTTTTATAGCAATTTCTAGAATTGTAAACAACAAATAAACATTACAGAAAAATTTGAGGCTTTAACCAAGAAAGAATCTCATATTTCAATAGACAAGGATGAAAGAAAAAACGAGGTTTCTAACAAGAGTTAAGTATTAAGGAACAAAAGTTTTACAGCTCTTAAAATTGCTAAAAGCGATTTCACAGGAAAAACTGTAAATCATTCAACATCCAAACCAATCTGATATATAAATCAATGATGGTATATAACTTCAAATTGATTACTTGTTATAAAAACATTAGAAGTAAAAATTCAACGAAGTATAATAAACGGGGAGAAGACACATAGCTACAAAGTTGCAGGATCCAGAATCTCGTTTGTGATCTATATTCTAATGTATTTGAAAACTGATATTACAAAAATGGATCTCTCCAAAATTTCTGAATCATTTTCTCAGCCTTTAGAAATTATATTTATACATTTTCGTCAAAGTTTCTCATTTGTGACTAACCAACTTCCTAATATTTTGGTTACATAAAAAATAATGTCAACCGTTTACACTTTTTTTTTTTTAATTTCTAATAGTAAAAACATTTAAAAAGATTTTAAGCTTGCGTTGATTAACTTCCTTTTTCCACATCAATACACTGAACGCATTTCCCTAAAAACTTCACAAAGATCCTGGGAGCATCGGGTATCTCATTTTCTTCAAATGAGAAAAATCTCTTCTGCAATTCGGGCAATCGACTTTCTGTCATTCTTTCTGTGAATTTAACAGTTTTCAACTTTAGATTTGAAGTCACCATCCACTTGTTGATTTCTGTTATATTGATCAATTTAATTTTAGCAATCTTTGTTTTCATTTTCTCCAGCTCCTCTTTTAACCTTAGCTGGTGCTTGGCAATATTAATTTCGCCTAATAATCCAGAATAGTAATCTGTTCCAATATTCAATGAATCTCTTTCAAAGAGATCAAAGATTCCATGGCAATCCTTATTAACTTCTCTTGTGATTCGTTTATATTCATCCAATTTTTCTTCCCACACTTTTATCATTATGTCCCCTTTAACCTGTTCAGAAATAGATAATTTATGAGTCTTTCCAATTCCTTCCTTTGATGAGAAAGCCACTGCCTTCTGAAATGTTGTTCTAGCTGCTTTCGCCTCCCTTTCTTTCTGGAACACATTCTCCAGAGACTTATTTGATTCCTGAAAATAATTCTGGATTAATTCCAGATTCAAGAACAATTTTTGTTGTTCTTCCTCTATTCTCAAATATATCTCCAGTGCTTGTGTCTTGAAATTTTCTAGTTCTACTACCTGGTTAGTAATAGAAATAATCTTATCTTGCAAATGTTTGTTTTCTTCCCCCAGCTTTTGAACCTGTTTCTGTGTAACCTATATTAAGTGTTTCGCGTGATCCAAGTCTTTATTTAATTTCTGGATTTCTTGTATATCCTTTAGTCTAGCTTGTTCTAGACCTTTTTGTATTCCCCAACTAATATTTCTTTCGTTTTCCTTTAGTTTGTCTTGTAACTAGATTATTGTTTGGTCCTTCTGTTCGAGCATAGTTGTTAAATTGCCTACAAAATACATGTTTTCTGATGCTATATCACTCATTGTACCTACTAATTCTGTAGAAAATTCTCCATCCTTGAGTTTCTTTCCATATATGATAACTCTATGCTTTTTAACCATCCCTTCTCCTCTTGGATGAATTTCCTGTTTCAAGACTGCTCTTCGCTTCTTACTGAAAAAGTAATCTGATGGCGGTATTTCATCTCTTGAAATCGGCTCTAGATCACAAACATATAAAAATCCTTCATGGGGGGTTCCAAAAGTCGATTGTAATGGAGTTAAAGAGGTGATAAGACTACCAAGTTCTTTTGAAGTTGTTCCTCCAATTTTTTCCGGAACATTCTTCATGATTTCTGGAATTGTTTCTGGTTCCTTTTCCTTATCCATTCCCGATTCTTTTTTTTGAGAACCCTCTACGTCTTGGGAAGGTATCTCAGTATTCTTCAACTTACCTTTGTCATTTTCTTTACCTTGAGTATTAGTTTCAAACCCTGGAGGGGATCCTTGTTGTTCTGGTGATGGAGTCAAAATTTCACCCTGTAAACTTTTAGGTAGGCAACTTCGCCCATGGATTTGAAAAGATGTGAATCCATTATGTGAGTCAAGTGGCAAGGCCTAGACTCTGTTCAACACTTCTTCATAAGACTTAACATCTTTAAAAATATCATCATAAATAGATACTTCATGTTCATATGCCTTTAGATTACAATGTATGTAATGCCTACTTATTATTTGGTAGGGGTCATATTTTTTGTGCTCAATATTTCCTAACTTCACTTCTTCCAATGACTCAGCCTCTACCTTAGAATGGCCTAAATTTGATAAAGTAAATTTCCCAATATGAACAGGGAAAGATGACCATGTTTTTTTCTGGAGTGCTTTTAATTCCAATCCAACACCGCCCTTGTCTATCTGATGAGCTACTTCTCTGCACACCAATCTATCTGGTAGGAATTTTGGGAGTGCGTGAGGAGGGATGGAACAACCATAAACCCTAATATAGGAAAAAAATTCCTCAATAAACCAGTCAGCAATTGATTTAAGACTTTCTATGACTGCATTAGAAATGCGAGGGGGTTCGCATCCAAAAAATAATTTATGCATAGGAATAATGAAAAAATGACAAACCTCGTAAAAAACGTCTTTAGCTTTTTCTTCCCAAAGAACCAAGTGGTATTCATGAATGGGTTCTAGACATGAGATGCTCCAACTATAATTCATTAATGGAAAGGGGGTCATAAAACAGATTGCATCCATAATGTATGCAGACATATAAAAAGACATTGGTTGTCCCTTTGACTTGGCTGCTTTGTAATTTAAAATTTCTTGTGTTAGGTTATCCGACAAAATTTTATGCCAGTTAAAACCATTTCCTTCTGAAGTTTCCTCTAAGAAGGGTACCCAGTCTGCATGAAAGTGACATGGATCTTTTCTCCCGAAAAGTCTGCATAACATAATGGCTATATAAACCATATATTCATTTAAGGAGGGTGTAGCATAAATCCCATGAGTATCAGCCCTAAAATTTGTTTCATACCTCGCCCATCCTCTAATCATGTCGGGATATGTCTGGTCTGCCTCAATACATTCCTTTCTCTGAAACTCAGCTAAAAAATCAGCATCAAAGGTATGTTTATGATTCGGCAAGAGTTTATACATTACTTGAATGTGCTCAGGCCTGAATGAGCCGACGATAGCTCCTTGCTCATTTAGAATTCTCCTTGTGGGGATGTCAACTTTATCTAGAGCCCAGCCGATCATATCAGTATATGCCACTAGCCTCGGATGCAAAACAACCTTATGAAGCTCAGACTCAACAATGTCCCAGAGATGATTTTCAGAATCAGGGTCAGCATGCTTTAGCTCGTATTCCAACAATTCGAAAATTTGAGTCCATGATTTGATGGAGTTTATGGCGTGTGGAGTAGTATCAGAGATAATATCACCTTCCTGTGCTTCTTTATTTTTCTTTGGTGCCTTTTTAGGTGCCATGGCTCTGCGTTTGACTTGAAAACCTGTCACAGAAAGTGGATGAATAAGCTCAGCCTTAAAATGAAAATACAGACGTTCAAACGTTTACTTTGAATATATTTTAAAAATGACGAGATCCGTACAACTGTCACGAAATTAACGCTCTTAATGCAAAATATATTTTACCGAGATACGTTTTTAATGTCCATACTTAGGCGCTCTTGATTTTTTCAAATAAAATGAGAAACTTAATCATAAAATGAAGCATTAATGAACACTTAAAGAATGATTATCATTAAACCTATTTTAGAAAGAAGATTGATTAATGTTAATCGTAATTTAAGGCTGAAAACTTCATTTTCGGGATTTCAGAAATCCTGATGTCGAGAGGTATGTAGTTGATGAAAAAATGAAATCCAAAAATGCAAAATCGTGATTATTTAATTAAGAATTAAACGCTTTTAGCATGTTAATTAATTGATATTAGACCCTTTTTTTGGGGATTTCAGAAATTGGGATATCGGGAAACATGATGACAGGAGACGTGTTCTCCTAGAACCGCGAATCCCGAAATCCCGAAATCACGAAATCGCAAAATCACGATGGCTTGTTTCTTTTTTCAAAATAAGACTTAACTTATCTTAATTAATTATAAAGTCACGATTAGGGCCAAAACATAATTAGTTTAATTTAAAGTGAACTTTGGATCAGGTTTTCAGAGTTCGGGATTTCGGGAAACATGATGACAAGAGATGCGCTTTCATAAAACCGCGAATCCTGAAATCGCGACATAATTATGTTAACTTTTAACCTTTCTTAGAAGAGACTAAACTAATCACGATGTTTTAAGTAAGATTTAAATGTATCGGGAAATCGGGGATCGGGGTTTCGTGATTCAAATTGCATCAAAGATCTGTTTACAAAAAACTCTGAATCCCGATTTCTTTAATGTTTAAATTAAAAAATCGCAAATTTAGAATTACAACCCATTTTAAATAATTTTTCGAAAGAGCATTGGAAAATTTATATTTTGTAAACTTATTTATATTTTTTTTTTCGTTATCCAAAAAAACAATTGATAAAAAAGGTATCATGAATTTTAGAAATGATGAAACTCTTCTTTTAAGAAAGCCGAAACCCGAAAAAAACAAAAAATAAAAACCTAGGCCTTTAGGATAAAATATTTAAACTTTGTTTCAACATAGGCTCCAACTGGGACCTCATCTCCCTGTGGGATGAGGAGAACATGTAGACTCAATGCCTTCATTGGGTAAATGGTGTCAAGGGTTTATCACTGCTAAGCTGTAAAAGGAGAGGAAAAAAGAGATTTTATAAAACCTTCGAAAACCTTTTCAAAACTTTTTATTTGCTTTAAACTCAGTTGTAGTCTTCTTCATAATATTCTCCTTCTCATTCTACATTTAAGTTAGTATTAAGATTATTAGAACAATCTTAGGAAACTAAACAAATTTGTAAATTTCAGCTTGCATCAATCGAAATAAAATTTATAATTTTTTTAATTAGGGAGCTCTATTTTGACTTAAGATGAGTATCCGGTTTCGAAAAACTGATAACTAGAATAGAGTAAAAGATAAGTATGACAACCTTACAGACACCTCAGATATTGCTTCACTGCCAGTGGGCCTGTTCAGTACCTCGGTGAAGTTATCTGTCCCTTTTTACTGAATTTCCTTTCACCGCTTCGAGTACTAATTTTATGCTCAGATATTGCTTCACTGCCAGCAGGCCTGTTCAGTACCCCGATGAAGTTATCTGTTTTCTTTTATATTTAGATGAGGGAAATCATTTAAATGAATTTCCTTTCATCGTTTGTGGGACTATATGGGGGCAATCAAATATTAATTTCCTTTCTGTTGACGGGCGAAATTGACCGTCCGTCAACTGGGAGAGTGGAACCGGTCCGGGGTTGTCTAAATAACCCAAGCCGTTTGGAATGGACCACCCTGACGAGTTTAACGGCTCCATTGGCCGCCCTAAGGTCTTCTAGGAAAACCAAAGAGAGAAATGATTTGAGCTAAGAAATCTAAAGGAAACTAGAAACTAATAAAACAAAGAAAAAGAACTAAACTAATAAAAGAAACTAAACTAATAAAGGAAACTAGAAACTAATAAAAAAAACTGAACTAACTATACTATTCTAACTATAAACTACTAACAACTATATATACAAGATACTAATAATGATTATAATAACTCAAATCAACTATATAATTATCATCTATGATATTCCTTATTCACAAATGTACACTATAGATAAACTACAGATTTAATTAAAACCTACAAAACTCATGCGTTCACTGCCCTGAGACAGCCAAGAATCTCTTTTTTATATTTTATGTTTTATGAAAAGGAAACACAAACTACTGAAATTAAACAATCTAATCTATCTTACTGAAATTAAACAATGTAATATAAATCTAACTACACTATCATTTATATTAAACTATTTAACATAAACAGTAAACATCTAACTAAATGACCTGGAAACGCTCCAAGTCTGACAGTTCTTAGCGCG
>SNQJ01S0065654.1:64794-80215 GCA_010110895.2 Picea sitchensis
GTTAGACTACTGTACGAAAAAGGAACTGAGAGAGTTCTCTTTTAAGTGTTTTTCCAAACTCTATAATCCCGAAAAACCTTCGAGTTTTTTGTCTTTGGACTCGTTAAAGCACACATCGACAAGCCCATATGGGTCTGAACCCTTACTTCTTCTGGTTCGTTAAACAAAGGAAGAGGTACTTACCAAAGGTGAGTTATATAGAGCATGTCTTATCCTCCTCAAGCTCATTAAATCAAAAAGAGATACTCATCTATCTGGATGGGGGAAAAAATTGAAAGGAGCAAGCCAAGCAGTCTCTTGAGAACATTGTCCAGCAATTCTTAGAGTCGCCCTTGAACATGGCACTTTGTCATTTGCACACATCATAATCCGCTAAACCTCTACACTGAGCTAATCCTTTGAGTTCCTTTCACTCCATTGGGTCACTCGACGCAAGTCACAGTACCCGTTGCATAGTTTTGGTCCATGTCATGTTTTGTCGTTGTGCCTCAGTGTTCAAGGGATGTATCCGCCTCGAGAGTTAACCATCCCAAATATCTTGCCTCAAAACCCATGTCATCCATGTTCTTTTGATCTACCAATTACATCTCTATATCTATTTCATGTCGTTGATGGGGGATACATCAAGGCCCTCCCTCGACGAGTCTATTCCTGTCGACTTCAACACATTATCCAGGAATCAGACTCAGAAACCAGTTAGTACTTTGGGACCCGCATGCCTCAATGGCAGGCCTCCTCACATTCGACAGTAGGTTTACATCATTGACCTCTGATCGAATGATTCCACGGATGTTCGACCTCAGCTCATCTATTCACGTTCGATGGAATGTACTAAGGTACCTTGGGAATCATTGACATTAATGGTGATCTCCCTCGTACTTGTTAACAGTTCACACCATCGACGGGTAATCAAGTGGTCTCTGCCATGTTCAACATCAGGACATCTATTCACATGGTTAGATTCATACCATATTGGGATTGGTAAGAAGACCCTAGGTTGAGTAATCACTTTGATATATTCTTTTCCCATGTTGCGAAGGAGTTTCGATTGGATGAATGACACATACACTGTTACATAGATCCACTTTGTATTGGTTGTGGCTATGTCTTGTCATCTTGTAGATCCACTGTGTATTCTTTGTGGCTACGATCAGTCTGAGTCATCAGAGTATAGATCCACATTGTATCTTAGGTGGCTATACCTTCTTATCAATACAGTTATGGATCCGCAGTGTATTTTATGGCAGCCATATCTTGCAAGTCTTGATCACCCAAGCATAGGTATGTCTGCCTTGGGATTTGAAATGTCATGATATTTTTTGGATGTTTGTGTGCAGCTTCCGTCAGGTTCTCCGAGTCTATACCCTTGCTTGAGCATCTACAAAGCATTTGAGTTATCAATTCACATCTTCTAACTTCATACTTTGGGGGGCAATCTGTTACACCTCAATATTGCTCACTTCGATAAGTGTCGTAAGTTTCGCATGATCCTCTCAAATGTCAGAAGTGTCGCATGTTCCTTACAACTTTCGCAAGTGTCGCAAGTTGTTCACAAGTGTTGCAAACATTGTTCAAGCATACTGCCATAACGAAGACACTAAGGAGGCACCTAAGACATCTCATACACTTGATTTAGAGGAGGAAAATGATTAATTGAAGTATAGGAACTTTATCACCTGAGAAGAGCTCTGAAACCAAGGTTTTGAGGGTGAGCTCTCCCCTAGATCAGCCTTAGGAGTGATGGCGCTCCCCTATAAAGTTTCAGGGACTGTTATAACGCTAGCCTTCCCCTCAGAGGGAGCGCTATCCATCTTTGGAGGGCTGGCACCCCCCTCAAGCTTCCTGGCGAGCGCTATAACACTCTGATGCCCCTTTTGAGGGAGCGCTATCTAATCTGAGGCAACAGTTGGCCCATTGAGCAGAATAAGGGGAGGATCTCTCAAGTTTAGAAGGCAGTTGCATTCAAATTCTTGGTTTCATTAGAAGATCCCTGATCCAAGGAGGGAATTCCTCAATTTGTTCTAAATATAACTCAAGAGGTTAAGCTCCTCTTAACCTATATAAGTAGGCTCTATGGTGGTAAAAAAGGGGGAATAATTGCTAGCATCAAACCTATGATCTCATAGGGAACACACAATCAGACAAAGGAGAAGTGGTCAGTGAAGCTGCTATCATCCAGGGTTTGGATCTTTCGAGCAAGGGTTAGACAAAGGGGACTTGATGAAGTTGTCGCATTCACATCTATGATTGTAAGTACTGTTGTCGTTATTCTCATCAATATGACATGCTTGGCCTGTTTCTTTCCAGTTTGTGTCTGATCTCACATGAACCTATCATTGATAGATAGATCTGTTTTCAAGCTAACATCAATAGAGTAGGAAGCGATCATACTTTGTTTGTCTACAGGACTCAGTGAGGAGCGAGAGTTTGGAGCTTGATTTGGAGCATGCAGGGACAAACATCGATAAAAAGGTATTGTTGTTCTCCTTCCTTCTCATGTTCTAGTTTGTATGGATTTGAAAGGAAGTTAGTGTCCACGTTAAGCACTTTCTGTCTTAGAGTAGGGTCTAGCTCTTTGAGGCAATCTACCTATCCGCGGGGAGATTTTCCTACAACAACTGGTGCCTCACTTATAACCTTTTTAATGTGGGAAAATGATTCATTAGCTTCTGCTGTCCATTTTACTTCACTGTTTTTTCTGAGCATATCTGTAATCAATTTAACAATTTCAGTGAAGTTAGGAATAAATCTTCTCAAGAAATTTATTTTTCCTAAAATGATTGAATTTCTTTCACATTCCTAGGAATAGCTATTGTATCTACAGCCTCTACTCTTTTAGGGTCAATCCCGATTCCATTTCGGGATACAATGTGACCCAACAACTTTCCTTCTTGCATGGCAAAATGAGACTTTTTAGGATTTAAGGATAGACCAAACCTGCGGCATTTATCAAACGTTTGTTTGAGATGAATCATATGGTCTTCATCCATTTTATAAAAAATAGTAAGATCATCCAAATAGATGACTACAAACTTGTCCCGTTCGCCGAGGAAAGCAATACCCATTGCGCATTGAAAATTAGCTCCTGCATTCATTAGTCCAAACAACATTTTATCGTACATAAACATGCCCCAAGGAGTGGTAAATGCGGTTTTTTCTTTATCAAGATCAGTGACGGAAATTTGATTATAACCTAAAAATCCGTCAATCATTGACCTTCTATTAGCCCCTACTACTTTTTCAAGAACATGGTCCATTTTAGGTAGAGGATAATTATCTTTGAGAGAAGATTTATTAAGATTCCTGAAATCAACACATAGTCTGATTTTCCCATTTTTCTTTCTAACTAGGACCAGATTAGCTACCCAATCAAAATATCTTAGGGGTAATATTATCTTAGCGTCAAGAAGTTTTTTGACTTCTCATTCGATAACAGGTAATAAAATAGGGTTAAATTGTCAGAGTTTTTGTTTAAAAGGTTTGATAGCTGGTTTGAGAGGTATTTTATGTTCAATAACAGAAGTGTCATATGTTTTCAGTTCTTCGTACGACCATGCGAAAACATCTTTATATTTTCTTAACAACTCCATGTACTTATATTTATTTTATGTTGATAAATAATTGGATAGTTTAACCATTCAGGGGTTTTCTTCAGTTCCTATATTACAATCTTCAACCTCCTCTGGTTGGGGTTGTAGAGTAGTTTTAGAAGGGATATCATTTTGATTAAAACGTCTTTCCAAAGGGATTAGACCCTTGGGGATTTGGTTGTTCTTGAGAAAAAGCATCTGGTGGTTTGCAATTTTATCGTGAAATTCTTTAGAATCCTCCCCTTCTTGCATGATCCAAATAGGATCATTTTGATTTTCTTGATCGGTATGCGTTTCTACAAATTCATCTAATGATTCTAGGAACTTTCGGAGCTACTCATCATCTTCAAAGACCTGCAAATGTTGTATGTTATTTGGTATTGAAGGACGATGTCTCATTTGTATATGATATTTTAATTTAAAAGCAGTTGGAGGTGTGAAAGTTGATGTAGCTTTGGCAAAAGCATCATCCTGTTGATTCTCGGATCTTGGGACGAAATGAGAATTCACATATGTGAAGAATTTCTCGATTAAATCCCAAACACAATTCCTATAGGACCATAATCTAGGATGCTTAGCCTGATACTGTCGATTCACCTGTTTTATAATTAACTCTGTGTCACCAAAGACTTTGAGTTTCTTAATTTTCATCCTTCTAGCAGCTTCTAATCCTAGCACTAAAGCTTCATACTCGCATACATTGTTTGTACAATCTACATTCCATTGGATCCTATATGAAAAAGGAATAACAAATTGATCATCGGGAGCCATAAGAAGTGCTCCTGCCCTAGCTCCAAGATAGGAGGAAGCACCATCAAAATACATTTTCCATACACCAGTACTATATACATTTTTCTCTATTTCTTTTTTTTCAATTTTTTCTTCTATACATTTATCATCTACATCTACTTCAAAATCGTCATCTAAAGATAATATACAATTTCATAAATCTTGGTTAGCAATATAAACTGGGTGATTGTTGGGGTTGTTTGGGTCACCTACAGTAAATACTAACCTAGTCTCTCTGTAAAGACGGGTGAATTGGCCTCCGAAAACTGGAATTGTAGCATATGTCATATCTAGTTGGAGAGATCTTCCAAGCTTGGTGCCCCATGATCTAGATAATAGCATGCCATACTTTGGGGGAATGCCAATGACTACTACATCCATAATAATACTTTTAGCAGGTATTTGAGCCAAACCTACCACTAGCTCTTTAATCATACCTACGCATTTTACCTTCCTCGAATCGAAATAATATAAATCACCATAGGGTCTTGTGATTTTGAGACCAAGTTTTTCCATTATTTCCTTTGGCATAACATTGTGGGAAGCTACGGAATCCAACATACAGTTATGGAGAAGGTGGTCAAACATGGTTAATGTAATATAAAAAGGAGCCACGGTGTCTCTTGCACCTTTGACGTGTGGACCGAAGACTAAGATAGGTTTGTCATCCTCTAAGTTGATGGCATTGGCCTGGCTTTCATCTTCGGAAAAATTAATCATTTTAGCGATTTGTTTTTTGTATACGAGATTTTTAGCTAACTCAACAAGGGGAATAGGAATTTTGATTTTATTTATTTTGTTTTCCAAATTGAAGTTTCCTAGAGCCTTGCCATTTTCGATGTTTGGGACTTCCATACCTTTCTTCTCAGTTTTACGTTGAGATGTGACCTTGTTTTCTTTTATAGGAGCTTGTGTCTTCACAGGGAGTGTTCCTATTGGTTTTGACTGTACAAATTGCATATCAGTTGTGTTTCTTTTTGCAGACTGTTTATCTGCAACCTTTAGAGTTACCTCATCGGTTTCGCTTCTTGGCAAGCTCTTTTTTGTTGGAACATTTGGGAGATTTTTATTTCTTGGTCTCAAATTATATTTTCCCTGTAGTTCAGCAATAATATCATCTGCAATATTTTGATATGTGAAATCATCAGTCATATTATTGCTAACACATTCTTCCGATGTACTTTCTTTACTCAAATATGCTTCGTAATCCTATCTTGATAAATAAGGGGATTTATTATCATCGCCAAGCTTACTTATATCTTCATTGATTTCTTCAAAATCTCCTAAATCTTCCTCTCAGATGTAGTTTTCAGTTTTAAAGGGTGTTTGAATTTTTTGATCTTCATTTTTAATTATTTTCTATGGTCCCTAAGGTTCAGGATTTCTTCAAAAATCTTTTTTGGGGAAATTATCTCTTTTCGATTTCTCTAGTTCCATTTTCGAGATCTTATTTGAAAGTTCTCGAATGACCCTAGACATCTCTTCTATTATATCTCCCGAGGATTTTCCTGACCCTTAAGATCCACCTTGCTCTTTAAATTTTTTATTTTCTTTGTTTCCAGTTTCAGTCTTTGCTTTAAGTTTCCCTGATGCCATCATATTTGATTCAATCTCAAGCGCATCATCCTGCATTTTTGTGAGATCTATTGATCTTCTTTCTCTCAATAATAAGGAAAAATCATGGTCAAAAGTGCCAACAAAAGTCACTTTTGCTGCAGGTTGTGAAGATTTAACCTCAACTGGAATTTTATTATACAACTTATTGAACCTCTGTGAGAATTCTAAAACTAACTCAGAGTTTTTCTTTCTAAGGGCTCCGAATTCAGTTAAGTAGTAGAGGTGATATTTCCTCTCTCCCCATTGTCTAATAAATGCACTTTCAAGTTCTTCATAGGATCTTAAAGATCCATCTGCTAAGGATCTGAACCAGGTCCTCACCTGTCCCTCGAAATTTTGAACCAGGAGTCTAGAATAAACATCTTCATGTTCTATTCTGAGTATGTCATCAAATTGATCAAAAAAGTTTATATGTTCTTGGGAAGTCAAATCACCCTCCCTTGTAAATTTCGGAACGCTTTTCATATAATTCTCAGGGAGATCATGAAGAGGAACAAGAAGAACAAGGGGAGCATATCTAGCAACCACTTTAGTGAAAATCCCAGGAAGCGGTACTTGACCACCTCTAGGGGCACCACCTCCATCTCCATCACCTCCTTGTGCAGCCATGGTTAGATTTGGGACTGAAGTTTGGACAGTGTGAGGAGACGATTCTCATAAATCTGGAGAAGAAACTTCAAGAAATGAGAAAGTATCAAATGAGGGGGGAAGTGAAAGTGATATTTCAAGAGTTTCCGATGAGTTTGATTGCGTAAAGTCAGGTTGATCTATAATATATGTGGACAAAAAGACTTGTTTAAGTGATTTTTGCGATTTTAAAATTTTTTCCGGATCAGAGACTGGTGATGTCTGCTTGCTATCCAGGTTTTTACTGGTGTTCTTTCGGCTACTGGCCAGTTTAGTTATTGTGGAGTCGCCACGTGAAAAATATTAGCCTTAGAAGGTTTTCTGTTCTTGTTCACTATCAAAAACAAAAAATGTCAATGTCGTTCTTCCCAGGGAAAATATTAGCTTCTTTGTTCCCCGACAACGGTGCCAAAAAGATGTTGTAAGGACTTTATGTTTAAAGGCTATAAAACATACCGTCAAGGCATCTATAAATGATTTAATGAAATGATTTGGGAATAAGGGATCAAAGAAAGATTAAAGAAGATTCAGTTTCTCAACTGCCTCTGTCTTGCTTCCTGTTGTTCTTGGATGCTAGTGTCTCGCTCAATAGTAGCCCATGATCATTCTAACTCAACCCGGTTAGTTGTTGTTTGTAAAATGGTGTTAAATAAATTTAAGGCAATACTGGTTTGATCTTGGAGGCCTGGTTCAACGTTGGGTTGTCTGCTACTTGGGACAGTCATGGATGATTAAACTGTATTTGTTTATAAAGGGATTTTAATCAGTTTGTTACTTCAGATTTCCAGAGATGAGAATAAGAAAAAACAATTTTAAAATCCAAAACAGTAATGTAAACACATTCAAGGTCGTTTCCTGGTTTTATAGAAATTTCTATAATTGTAAACAACAAGTAGACATTACAGAAAAAATATGAGGCTTTAACTAAGAAAGAATCTCATATTTTAGTAGACAAGGATGAAAGAAAAAATGAGGTTTCTAACAAGAGTTAAGTATTAAGGAACAAAAGTTTTGCAGGTCTTAAAATTGCTAAAAGCGATTTCAGAGGAAAAATTGTAAATCATTCGACATCCAAACCAATCTGAGATATAAATCAATGATTGTATATAACTTCAAATTGATTACTTGTTAGAAAAACATTAAAAGGAAAAATTCAACGAAGTATAATAAACGGGGAGAAGACACATAGCTACAAAGTTGCAGGATCCAGAATCTCGTTTGCGATCTATATTCTGATGTATTTGAAAACTGATATTACAAAAAAGGCTCTCTCCAAAATTTATGAAGCCTTTTCTCAGCCTTTAGAAATTAGATTTATACATTTTTGTCAAAGTTTCTCATTGGTGACTAACCAACTTCCTAATATTTCGGTTACATAAAAAATAATGTGAATCGTTTACAATTTCTTTTTTTTAATTTCTAATAATAAAAAAATTTAAAAATATTTTAAGCTTGCGTTGAGGAACTTCCTTTTTCCACATCAATACATTGAATGCATTTCCCTAAAAAATTCACAAAGATCCTGGGAGCATCGGGTATCTCATTTGCTTCAAATGAGAAAAATCTCTTATGCAATTCAGGCAATCGACTTTCTATCATTCTTTCTGTGAATTTAATAGTTTTCAACTTTAGATTTGAAGTCACCATCCACTTGTTGATTTATGTTATATTGATCAATTTAATTTTAGCAATCTTTGTTTTCATTTTCTCCAGCTCCTCTTTTAACCTTAGCTGGTGCTTGGAAATATTAATTTCGCCTAATAATCCAGAGCAGTCATCTGTTCCGATATTCAATGAATCTCTTTCAAAGAGATCGAAGATTCCCTGACAATCCTCATTAACTTCTCTTGTGATTCATTTATATTCAACTAGTTTTGCTTCCCACACTTTTATCATTATGTCCCCTTTAACCTGTTCAGAAATAGATAATTTCTGAGTCTTTCCAATTCCTTCCTTTGATGAGAAATCCACTGCCTTCTGAAATGTTGTTCTAGCTCCTTTCGCCTCCCTTTATTTCTGGAACACATTCTCCGGAGACTTATTTGATTCGTGAAAATAATTATGGATTACTTCCAGATTCAAGAACACTTTTTGTTGTTCTTCCTCTATTCTCAAATATATCTCCAGTGCTTGTGTCTTGAAATTTTCTAGTGCTACTACCTGGTTAGTAATAGAAATAATCTTATCTTGCAAATGTTTGTTTTCTTCCCCCGTCTTTTGAACCTGTTCCTGTGTAACCTGTATTAAGTGTTTCACCTGATCCAAGTCTTTATTTAATTTCTGGATTTCTTTCATATCCTTTAGTCTAGCTTGTTCTAGACCTTTCTGTATTCCCCAACTAATATTTCTTTCATTTTCCTTTAGTTTGTCTTGTAACTGGATTATTGTTTGGTCCTTCTGTTCGAGCATAGTTGTTAAATTGCCTACATAATACATGTTTTATGATGCTATAGCACCTATTGTACCTGCTAATTCTGTAGAAAATGCTCCATCCTTGAGTTTCTTTCCATCTATGATAACTCTATGCTTTTTAACTATCCCTTCTCCTCTTGGATGAATTTCCTGTTTCAAGACTGCTCTTCGCTTCTTATTGAAAAAGTAATCTGATGGGGGGATTTCATCTCTTGAAATCAGCTCTAGATCACTAACATGTAAAAATCCTTCATGGGGGGTTCCAAAAGTCGACTGTAATGGAGTTAAAGAGGTGATAAGACTACCAAGTTCTTTTGAAGTTGTTCCTCCTATTTTTTCCAGAGCATTCTTCATGATTTATGGAATTGTTTTTTGGTTCTTTTTCCTTATCCATTCCTGATTCTTTTGTTTGAGAACCCTCTGCATCTTGGGAAGGTATCTCAGTATTATTCAACTTACCTTTGTCATTTTCTTTACCCTGAGTATTAGTTTCAAACCCAGGAGGAGATCCTTGTTGTTCTGGGGATGGAGTCAAAATTTCACCCTATAAACTTTTAGGTAGGCAACTTCGCCTATGGCTTTGAAAAGATACGAATCCATTCTGTGAGTTAGGTGGAAAGGCCTGGAATCTGTTCAACTCTTCTTCATAAGACTTAACATCTTTAAAAATATCATCATAAATAGATACTTCATGTTCATATGCCTTTAGATTACAATGTATGTAATGCCTACTTATTATTTGGTAGGGGTCATATTTTCTGTGCTCGATATTTACTAACTTCACTTCTTCCAATGACTTGGCCTCTACCTTAGAATGGCCTAAATTTGATAAAGGAAATTTCCCAATATGAAGAGGGAAAGATGGCCATGCTTTTTTCTGAAGTGCTTTTAATTCCAATCCAACACCGTCCTTGGCTATCTGATGAGCTACTTCTCTGCACACCAATCTGTTTGGTAGGAATTTTGGGAGTGCGTGGGGAGGGATGGAACAACCATAAACCCTAATATAGGAAAAAATTTCCTCAATAAACCAATTGGAAACTGATTTAAGACTTTATATGACTGCATCAGAAATGTGAGGGGGTTCGCATCAAAAAAATAATTTATGCATAGGAATAATGACAAAATGACAAACCTCGTAAAAAACGTCTTTAGCTTTTTATTCCTAAAGGGCCGAGTGGTATTCATGAATGGGTTCTGGACATGAGATGCTCCAAATACAATTCATGAATGGAAAGGGGGTCATAAAACAGATTGCATCCATAATGTATGGAGACATGTAAAAAGACACTGGTTGTCCCTTTGACTTGGTTGCTTTGTAGTTTAAAATTTCTTGCGTTAGGTTATCTGACAAAATTTTATGCCAGTTAAAACCATTTCCTTCTGAAGTTTCCTCTAAGAACGGTACCCAGTCTGCATGAAAGTGACAGGGATATTTTCTCCCGTGTAACGAACCCCCTCATTACGTCGACAAACCTCTTATAACAAGTGATTTTATTTTTTTTGTTTTTGTTTTAAAAAGTGTGTGTGCGCGTGTACAAGGGAAACGACACATTCGACTCTACATCACCACCCGACGACTAACAAGACACAACAACGATGAACACAACATGATGACATAAGGCGCACAACAAGTAACTGCAAGCATTAAATCACAATCAATCGACCATAAAAGTACTGACTTCCCGCCCGTCCTACCCTGCAATGGTTAGGACCTCCAAGACACATAACCATCGCTCAAGCTTAGGTTCCCATCGATTTTAACCATTTAAGGTCTCAGGGCTGGCGACTATTCTGAGGAACATGGAGGTGTCTACATCCAACTCGATGCAAGTAGACCTAACACACAGAAGGTTTATCAACCAAGTAAACAATATCTACAATGAACCGCAACCCTCATTTGCTAACTCAGAATAATCTATTGTACTTAAATCAATGACATTACACCATATATGTTTGTTAATGACAATAGAGATTACAATAACACCGTCATGAAATGATAAACACATAACATTTATATCACATTAACCTTGCAGAAATAACAATCACCTTACACAATATGTGATATCCATAAAACTAAAACTACAATATCTTTTCCATAGATGACAGCACCATTTATTTTAAGTCACAAAGCCTTGCATGAATAACATTCACATTACCAGACAATGGTCATTAAATAAATCCAGTAAGGAAATTAGCACAACTTATCCTAACCTCCATCACGAGCCGTGCAATGCATGTCTAATGCGCATAAAAGCATCCGGGCATACTCTAAATCAAGTTTTATGGGACATTAACAACATGTTCTAATTTAAGACATTCACTGATGGTTAAGGGTAGTGTCTCTGGCATTACTATGGGCTTGTTTTGGCTTCGCACAGAATTTCATTCCCGTAAAATTAACAACAACCGTTCATTATACCACAATGTCCTTGCCTAAATTTTCAGTTTTAATACATCTTAAGTGATGGTGAATAACCACAAAATAACAATAACTCTTACCACACCTGATAACCACTTTACCTTTTATTATTATACATAAAGGCACCTTATGGTTCTAATTTTAATAATCCTTATAAACTTAACATTCTAAATAATCATTATAACTTTATTGTTCTAATTGATCATTATAAACTTAACATTCTAAAATAATCACTCTGATTTAATAAACATGGTAATCATTATTGTTCTGATTTAATAATCATTATAACTTAGCATTCTAAACGATCATTATAGAGTTTATTGTTCTAATGAATCATTACAACTTAACATTATAATAATCATTCTATTTAGTAAACATTGTAATCATTATTGTTCTAAATTAATAATCATTATAAACTTATAATAATCTATCATGATAAATAAAGGCACCTTATTGTTCTTCCTGGTGCAGGAAACCTTCCAATAGTTGTTAATCAATTAGAGATCTAGAATTCTGTATGCGATTAAATCATGGTGGTTGTAACATAAGAGGTTGAGGTCAATTTAATATCCTTTTAATTTGCTATCTAGCTATCAAGTCCAAACGTCCTGTCCAACGAATCAAGCATGAGATGCTAGCCTCAATGCTAACCAGTGACACAAGGTTAATGCGTAAGGGTAATAGAGGAGTGAGTTTTCTAATGCAACTCCCGTAAGTCAAGTCGAAATAACAATAAAACAGGCTGGAAAAGTAAAATTAGAATACTTCTGCAAGAATCCTTTCTAAATCCTCCTCCACATCCTACGACAAATGATTTAGTAATTCAAGCGTCGAAGCTTGGCATTTTAAGAAAAAGGCGACTGTTTAAAATAGTTTTGAAATAGGTCAAGATTGGACAGCTCAACCATGCATTGTCTTACCTCCCCAAATGAGGAATTCCGAAGTTGGTATAACCAAAGATTTTCCTTACCTAGATGCTCTACCACCTGTCAATTCTCTTGTCAATTTGTGTGGTCGGTCCGTAAAGCCTGGGCATGCGCATGTTTAGCAACATTGTAATCTCTGATTTCTTTTGGTAAACAAACATAGTCTGACAACACGAACAACTGTGCATCAATTCAGGAGTTGCTCCAGGCGTAAAGTGTTGTCACGATGTACAGAGCGATTAGGGAGGGGTTTAGAGAATTTACCCAACAACTACGCAACAGAAAAAATTGTTGGCCGCAGGCGCAGTGTCAGCATCGATGCCAGTAAAATCAACGCGCAGAGGTAAAAGTAATGCCAGAGATATCATAAAATTTAAATGTAAACACCCG
This sequence comes from Picea sitchensis, assembly GCA_010110895.2. Classification (NCBI taxonomy): domain Eukaryota; kingdom Viridiplantae; phylum Streptophyta; class Pinopsida; order Pinales; family Pinaceae; genus Picea; species Picea sitchensis. The sequence continues at coordinate 77,568 of SNQJ01S0065654.1, forward strand.
GCATTAAGTTGCATTTTCCTGGGAAAATGGGGTAAATCAGTAGTTACTCTAATTGGAAAGTCACTGCAAGGATTGGGGGACCTTAATACGATCATCCTCCTATAAAAATTTATAAACGCAACCAACAGTATGAGCACACAGGCCAAGGGTGGACGATGCTCAAGTATCCAAGGTATTGACAGAGTTTTTGTACTAGGCGCAATCACAGGTAAGGAACATTTTTCAACAGAAAGCTAGTGAGGTGTTGATGGAACCCGTCAAGGAGAACGCTCAACAGAAATCTCGCTGGTGTAAACTTGAGGAAAACTTGAGGAAACTTGAGGAACAACTAGGCCTAGAAACAAATTAGTTTCCTTGGTAGATTCAACGGAAAAATGAATTTCCAACTGAAACAATTTACAAGCCACCAACAGGACATGAGTTCCATAGATGTTTTTCTTCGTGAACTCGAAGTTGTTCTGAAACAAATTTTCAACGTGAGTCTGTGCTGCAAAAAGAATGATCATGTCTATTCCCTCTATAACTAGAATATAAATGACTAGATATGCTTTCACAATATCTCCTCTCACAAATTTGAAGTTGGGGGATGACTTCGATGAACACAGATTCTTCAAATCAGAGCAATAATCCAGCTTATTAAGAACAACAATCTTAAAATGAGGGTATTTTCTGACCATCCTATTCTCTACAAGAGACTCAATGAATCCAGCCACACTGGTAATGAGAATATTATGAGAATGAGGTTTACAGTCATTGAGGAAAATTGCGCGACCATTACAATTGACAAAAGTTGCTGTAATATTCCTTACCCATTATCTATTTTAAAACGGCAGAGGTAAAACATACAAATACAATTTTTATATATACTTTTTCTCATTACACTACAACACTCTGAAAAAAAGAAACAAGTCCATCCCACAAGAACCACTCAGTTTGAAGCCAATCACTGTTCACATCTCCGGATACCAAAATAAATTGGTGACAACCAAGGAGAATGCCAAGGCCCTCAATCTAGGCACATAAACTAAATGACAAGGAAAAGGGATGATCCCAAATCTAACACATCCATTAACATCATAAGGGTTCATATACATGTTAAATAATGATTCATTTATTTTAAGCAAATAATGCACTTGCGTACCTGTGACTGATGGAGAATAACCCAAAGATGTTATCCCGCACTTGAGCTCTGTGCCGCTCCTGCTCGCCGACCACCAAGACCTCACCGGTACCTCCTAGCCAATCGCTAGGGGTACTCTGCTTCCCCCTTAGCCACCCGAGCCACAAAGGGGCCACACACAATCTAGATGGTCCGTCTAGCTTCCCATCTTGCCTCGCAAGGCCGAGCTACCACTCCTATCCGAGCTGGAAATCCCGACTCCTCATAAGAAATCAGTCAAGTCACAATTCCGGCAGCGTAACGTTACGCTAACAACCGATCCCTTTCTTCCTCATCTTCCCTTTCTTTTATAGAGTTGTCTGAACCTCACACTTTCCCTAAATCAATTTTAAATTAAGTTTTAATAAAAATATTCTAAATATTCTCCTTCGCACAAGTGTCGTCCATCCCCTTCTTTCCTCCAATAATTATTTTCTTAAAATTATTTAATTGACTCATTTCCCTCGCCCACCTAGAGTTTCTCCTAAATTTCCTCCTAGGTGTTCCTAGATCCCCTTACATGTTTTAAATAATTTCCCTAAAAATGAAGTTGTTAAATTATCTCAAATTAGAAGGTTCTTAATTGCAGATTCCTTACTATGTTGACCTCGCTTTTTACCATAAGTTCCCAACCTTCATTTATTATGTTTCCTCCATTACTTAGTTTCCTAGTTCTTATTATTCCATTCTTTCCCCTTTTTATTAGAGCCAAAATGGCAATTGCGCTATTTACTCTTTTCCCTTTATTATTAATTTAAAATATTTTTATACTTCCACAAGTTAAATAATTTATTTCTTCTTTACAATTTAAAACAACGGATTTTAATTAAATTATCCCTCTCTTCATTTTACCCCCTAAATTTAAGAAGATTAAAACTATTAATTAAGTGGGTTTTAGTTTATATCTTTATTTTTATTTTTATAGGGTCTTTTTCTTAAGGCTAAATTTTTTTTTATCCTAGAGAAGTTTTAGACTTAGGTTTAGATTTTGAACTCAGCAACAATTATTTAGGGAAGTCGTTTTAAGAATTTCTTAAGGTGTTAAATGTCTTAGGGGCATCTAGGTTTGTTCCTTCTTCAACATCAGTGCGACGTTCCCTTCAGGACGCACCACGTGCTCCAAGGGTGCCACTCGCCTCGGTTGTTTCTTTCACGTGACGTGCCCTTCAGGATTCACCACATGCTCCAAGGGTTCCACTCGCCAACTTGACTGATTGGTAGACATTTATAACCCTTGGAGTCAACACTCCGCCAGGTGAACTTGTGGGAGACTAAGGGCTCTAAGGAATAAGGCCCCCACCTTATTGCGTGCCCCTTAGAATCATCATGAGCGACTGTGGCAGTCTTCCCTCACACCATTGTGGATCCTCTCGAACTAGGTAATCGTTAACCTACAGTTCAAGCCACGGTGGGAGTGCTAGTAGGTTGTGGCAGGGCTTCTATCCACACCTCTCCCTCAACCTCTCTGGAAATCATGTGTGACCCCTTT